>JALDNG010000353.1:0-212824 GCA_024349245.1 Neodontobutis hainanensis | reverse complement strand
TTTTGTCGTCATAATATTTAAGGAAACTAACATGCGTAAAGTTCTTATGCATAAAAATCTAGACATTCACCTTCCAAAATATGTAAGTTGTGTATTAAGCATAACATTATTTTTACTATATTTATACTTTATAGAAGATTTTTACTGATGAAACATTGAAAAAGTTCGAGAGGGTTCGGATTAACGAAAATTAAATACGCATAGTTAATCTTAATTAAAACATGCTGAGAGATGAAACGCTATCGAACGAGAAGCTAGATGAATGGATCGATAAAATATCCAGAGACTGTGTGATATTGGATAAACAAGATGTCTTCTTTCTTATTGAAAAAGCCAAAGAAATATTCATCGACAGACCAAACGTAAGACCTGTTAGTTCACCCGTCACTGTGTGTGGAGATATCCATGGCCAATTCCATGACTTGATGGAACTGTTCAAAATAGGCGGAAATTTACCAAATACAAATTATTTATTCATGGGAGATTATGTAGACCGCGGTTATTATTCAATAGAGACATTAACACTTCTGGTTGCCTTAAAAGTTAGATTTCCATTGCGAATTACCATACTCAGAGGTAACCACGAAAGCCGACAAATCACTCAAGTCTATGGTTTTTACGACGAGTGCATCAAAAAGTATGGGGATTCCGAAATATGGAAAAGATTTACCGATTTATTCGATTATTTCCCATTAACGGCCCTAGTTGATGATCGACTATTTTGTCTACATGGAGGACTTTCCCCGACGATAAATTCTCTTGATGGCATACGTGGGATAGATCGGGTTCGTGAAGTCCCTCACGAGGGTCCGATGTGCGACCTTCTCTGGAGTGACCCAGAAGATCGGAATGGCTGGGGTGTATCCCCTCGGGGTGCAGGTTTCTCATTTGGAGCCGACATCACTGAAGCTTTTGTATCCTTTAATAAATTGGATTTTATTGCTCGCGCACATCAACTTGTCATGGACGGGTATAATTGGTCGCATAAGAAACTCATTGTGACTATTTTTAGCGCACCTAATTACTGTTATCGCTGCGGTAATGATGCAGGGTTGATGGAAGTCGAAACACTGCAGAATAAAAAATTGTATTTATTTTCGCATGATTTTAGCATTAAATTTCCATCAGCACCTAAGAAAGTGGAGCCAATGGTTACGAGAAAAGTTCCCAACTATTTTCTATAAAGTCATCAACTTGATGGTTTTCAAAAATCTTCTAATACGTATGTCAATTTTATTATTTTCGTTTTGTCCTTATTTTAACTGAGAGTATTCGTAAGAAGTATTGACCTTGATCAATCATTTGATTTTGGAAGATTGCATGCGTTAAATTTTTTGTCATTTAAATTTTATTCTCAGTAATATATCAAAATTTGAACAATTCTAGTCCACTTATTAATAAATTTATTGTTTTGCTGTTTAATGTCGGTATAAGTATTTTACTGCGCATTTATCTCTATTACGTCGATTTCTTACCTAATTGAAACCAAAAATATGAAAAATACATGAATTAATAATAGATAATAACACCCTAAACTCATTCGAAAACGTATATTTTATGAAGATGATTGTAAATGAACTGTTGTTGAAAATCATCAATTTAAATGAACAAACACGAGGTTTATATTAATATTCGGCTGACATTCAGCTTGCCACGCGTCGGAAAATTATTATTATTTTGCAGGTACTCCTTAAGATCAAAAAATCACGAAAAAATAGAAACTCATATTTAATCCCACCTCGAATATATTTTAATTTTAAGGGATTTTAATTGTATAAATTTACTCTTTGTTTTATCAACAATCTGTTAATATTACCATTTATTATTTTGTATGCTGGCTAAAAATTTCGTTTTTTCCTATCCTGAGTAAAAAAATATTTTTGTCTAGCACGCCTTTTAATAAACAACCTTTTCTTTAAAATGAGTATTTTCACCGAATTGTTTGTGTTCCTTTCTTCGTTGTTTCAATAATTCTTCCTTTTAGTATATTTTGATTTTTACTCAATCAAGTTTAAAATGAAAAATCTAAAAATTCAACCAATACATTTTTGTATGTATTCTTTGTTGAGAAGGTTCAAATCACATATTTTGGTTTAATGGTCCTAACTACTGACTCTTCTCAACGTTAATTATCAGCTCTTCATTCAAGTATACGTAGTACAAGACGTGTATGAAATGCTATCCAGACAGATTGGGCCTTAAAATTTCAATAATACATAGTGCCTTGTCTTAATGTTAATGCTTTCAAAATCAAACATCTTAAGATAAATTTCTATCAGTGCGTATCATTTTCATAAATGTTACATTAGGCAACAATTATAAAACATCAAATATTTCGATGCGTATCTATGTCTCAATTAATTCGAAATCATTCGGCCGGATCAAATTTGAAGTTCTCTAACAAAATCAATTTCAGAAATACGAGTAAAACAAGTTCATTTGTTTACAGATTCTAGATTTATAAAAATTTTATCGATCGTGCAATGGATACCAAAATTCATGATGTTTATTGTTTGAAAGTTCATTAAAATGAATTTATGGCGGTTTGACCGTTTCAAAATACAATAACAAAACCGTTGAAGTGCAACTAACACGTAAAATTCTGTTAACCAAATAATTTGGTGCGACCAATGATTTTTTTCAAATGATACATGTTTCATTTATTGAGATGAATGCATTAGTTTACTTCCACAACATTTTATATCCTTGGTTTTCTATACCAACAACTTTTATAACATTTTCCACATCTTTTCAATTTAAAAATGCTGCTTGAGTGAAGAGAAAAAAGATGATTCGCAATCTAACTTATAAATGATATTATTACTCATGCAGTCCTTTTTTACACATCGGGATATGGGGGCTTTCCCATTTTAATCAACGAGTCATGCCATTAAATTTCCCAAAAAAGTATCTTTTGAATGATCATTCATAAAATGAAAAAAATGCTTGAGGCACTTTATTATTTTAGAGCTATTTAAACATAATTGTTTTACATTTATGGCATTTCCCACATTTTTAGCTCAGGAAAAGGATAAGACATATCTGAGAAGAGAACTGATATCTCGTTTTATCCATCTTAATACATTCCCGTTTAAATACAGATTATCCAAATAATTCATTTTCAGAAATTTTTTAACTTTCCACGTTAGAATTTGTCATATTTCAAAAGTTTTATAAGAAATATCTATTTGAGCAAGGATTTTTTCACTTTCAACGTCAGTTTGATGGAATTAATTGATTCAAGTATGATGAAAAAAATGATAGGAATAATTAGAAGTGTCAACAGGATTTCTTATAAGTATCTGTTTTGGTGCTTTTGAAAATTTTTCATTATTTGATATTTTATCATTATCATAAATATTTCACTGTTTTGTTTCCAATGTAAAGAAAATTAATTATATTTACATCCAATGAAGTGCACTGTGCAATCCTTTGAGTTTATAATTGTTTAATCATCGCGCGTGCCTAGATAATAATGTTTTAGCTATGAATAATAATTTAAACCAATAAAATTCTTGTTATTTTCGCTTAATTGTTTGAAAATTAAATTATAAGAGGAAAAGTTAATTGATTTCTTCAATGAATTAACTTTATTAACTTTGTAAAATAAGCATCAAAAATTCCATATCCTCTTATATTTTTAGCATCTATTTTCACATAGATCGTTGTAAAGCCTTGAACTCGTGGTTCTGGGTTTTCATGTATGTATCTTACTTATACTCAAACTTCCCTTCATTTGAATCCATCCGTGGTTGCATCAGGCTGAATTTTACAGAGACTTAAAATCGAAAAATAAATTAATGACTTGATCCCTGTCGTCACATTTTCCCCCTTCACAACTTCATTGGTTGCTAACTTGGTAATTTAAAAATTTTTGATAAAATTATCGTGATTTATTCCACCTTTTCTGAGGCGATGTTATGCTTTAAGTTTAACGAAGTCGAAACGGGGTTCGTTAGGCTAGGGAAGCTTGTTTAGCCTTAGAAGGGCAGAAGACGTAAAGAAATGACCATACGTTACATATTTTGATTTCTCTTTCTGATATTTTTGTATCGCAGTAAACTCATCGTTCAAAAGAAAATCGAAATATTTCCTGACAATTTTTGAAGCATTATAAACCTTTAAAATATCAGGAAATAAATCCCATAAAATTTCAAACTGAAATACTTCATGTTTCCTTCGTTGAAACAAATTTATATTTATCGAAAATAGGTTCTTTAAATTTTGCTAAATGTAGTTTTAATCATAAAAAAATGTGACTATCAGGGTTCGGAGAAGATCGTATACTAACAACGCACCTAATTTTTGACGCAATTTAAAAATAAAATGTTATTAAAATTTGAAAAGAACATTTCAATATTAAAGTTTTCCATTTTATCATTGAATGATCGTTTAAAAAATCTCCCAAAATATTTTTTTTAATTTTTATACTCATAGAGAAAATGCGAAAATTCTACCATGATTGAGAATTCGACGAATGAAAGATTGTGAAGATGACAAGAACCATGATAAATGCAGTCATCGATACTATAACCTCGCCACATTACTCTTTCAAAAAATCAAAAAAGTATTAGAATTGTGATAATTCACACAAAAGAAGGTCATCATATGTTCCATTTTTTTACCATTTTCGTGAGAGTGCGCTCTGAATTCAAGATATTTATGGAAACTAATAGCTATAAAATTTCAATTCATCTGTCAATATTGTTTGTTATTTTTACTGCTCGTCCTCCGTTTTGAAGAATAAGAGCTTACTAAAATGATTTGTCATAAAACAGAAAATCTGTTGAATGAATCCCACGCGTAAACACATATACCTTCTGATCCAATCTTCATGAGACCCTTGAAATATGAAAACGAAAAAAATTTAAATGAAATAGATGGACCAAAAAAGGAATGTTGAAAAATCAAACATCAAAATTTTTGTATGTATAAATATTATAGTTGTTTTAACTTAGTATGCCTTTCATTCTTTAACCAATTTTATTTCACAAGTTTAGGTTTTCTATTTTTTACGCTCTTAAAAATTACTGACACTTTAAAACATTTTTTTGAATTATTAAAATATGCAATTCTCACGCGATTTTTGGATGTTTTTAATTCTATCCCAAAAAATGAAACACGCGAAATTATTTTACAACGAGATTATGCCCATATTTACTCTTGCTTAATAAAAATGTATAGAAGGTGGAATTTTCCATTTCAGAAAAATCTTGTTAATTTGTGAGTGTCACAAATTAAAATGCTTTATTTTTATGGATTGAAATTGTTTCCTCGCTATTATGAAATTGAGTCTTAACGGTCTGATTTGCAAAATTACTTAACATTTCAATCCTCAAGGAATGCCCCTATTCTCTTCAACAAGGATAATGCGATCACTATCATCTTCAAAATAGGTAATTTATACAATAAACTGTGAGTATATTTTAACCTTGATATAAATATGAAAGCTTGTGGTCTTAAACTACCTCCTTCTCGAGGTAGTTTAAATAAAATGGCCAAATTTAAAATTTTATGAAATCTCATTGTACAAAATTTCATGGTTTCGGCTTTTAGATAATTTTTCGATATACTTGTTGATGTCAAATAACCCCATACAACATATACAGGTGCACTAGTAAGAATTTAAGGCCTGTTACGCAGCTAGTTAGAGTATTTCAAAATTTAAAGACAGTTTATCTCAAACTCGAAAATACACCAAATGTGTTTCCAATTATCGCAAAAAACTAAACCCCCGTTTCATTAGGGTGAAAATATTTCTATGATGAATTAAGTGTCAAAATAATCTCTATACTTAGATAAAATATACAATTTTTGTATATTTATAAGAGTGGACGACCTTGTGATATGGAGATAAAACCCCCGTTAGGTTTCCTTAAGAGAGTTTACATATTTTAGTTCAAGATTACTTTCCGTTATAGTGGTAATTAAGAATCACACTCATTTTCATTGAATATACATGAATAAAATGGAAAACAGCATCAAATAATATTATTATCGAGACTGCGCTGTGATATGAATGGAGTTTTATACTTGTTTAGCCTTTTATTTTGAACCAAATTGAACAATATTAATGATCAGATATCAATGCACGTCCTCCAGAGAAACAAACTCAGCAAGGCTACAAAAATCGTTTTTCCTTCCCACATATTCCAATTTCATGACTAATACCATGTTAGGCCTGAGCAAAATATCCTTAACGCTTATCAAATTGTTAATGAACCATATTTTTATGGAATTTATAGTATTTTGAATTCTTTATACAAAAGCTCTTTGATTTAATTATGACAAACTTGATAAATATATTTAACAGAGTCAGATGAATTATAATATAAGCACGCGCGTTTACTGATAACTTTAAAAAATAACATAAAAATGATTTTCTAGAGTTTGACTTTTATAACACTTTGTAGGAAATAATAACAATTTTTAGCTATTTTAGGCGTGACAAAATAAAAATAAATAGCACGTCAAAAATCACATCTTTCTCATTCAAATCAGTGCCCTTACGATGAAAAGATCGCTTTTTATACCTTATGTAAAATCACTCAGTTGCAGAGTGATTTTAAATTTATAGCGATTTTTGGCGCCAAGTCTCAATTTCACAATTTTTGCTGCTTTGGTTTCTAATATATAGATTCATGGATATCATCTTGTTTCAAGTATAAATTTGATTATAATTGGCTCATGAATTGGGAAATTTATATTTTTAGATATTTTGTGAGTCTATATTTTATTTGCAAGTTTTACAATCATAAACTAATTAAACTCGTCATATTTTAAGAAAGTCAGATTAACTTTAAAAACGAATGTCGATGCGCATCACAATTGTTTGAAAAACAACGAGTTATAGAAAAGGGCCTTTTATTAAATACGTTAATAAAGCATAAACTTTCATGAAATTTCGATTTCAATTTATGCAATAAAAATATAAAAGGATCAATGAATAAATCCATGGTTTATCTGAAAATTTCATGGTCAACTTTGTAGAGTTAAAAATCGAATGTTGCAAAAATAAGCTGATATTTAAAGTTATCAATTTTAGAGATATTTATTCGTTTGAATTTTTTGTGTTTATTTGTCAATTTAGAGTATATTTTATTACTTAATATACGAATAATTTGCTTATTTCACGACAAATTACGAACAATTATTTTATGGCATGATACAGTTTATGGATTCTATCATCTAATTTTATCCAACAAGGCACCGGTAGAAATCAAGTTTTTTTAGAATTTTCTTCAAAATAAATTGAAATATATTGATGTCAGATTTATACATTTATGATTAGTATTTTCTGTGATGTCGAGAACAGAATAACGAACTTTTTCAATTCATTGACTTCATTCGTTTGAAATCGGATGTTTTCAAGAGTATTTACTTCATTAAACATGAAATATTTCTTCTCATATTTGATTCTTTAAATATGAAAAATCCATACAACCGAACGATTAAATTCACAACAAAATATAGTATAAAAAATATGAAAAAATTCTAGAAGATGAATAAATATTCAATCCTCTTATCCATTCTATAAAAAAATTTTGTGAATAATCATATTAACTTATTTTAGTTTTTGACTATTTGGGCATAAATGATTTTAATTTCTGAAAATATCAAATTTTTTAGAATATTATATCTATTTAATTTTTATGAAACAGAGGTGAGTCGAACCTACCCGAACATCTCCTGAAGGAAGTTTACGTATAAGTAAACTCTTTAGGTAATCTCAACATACCAAGTTTTGGCTGTTCGAATTTTATATACGGACGATTCTCGATATTTTCTTGTGTCGGGAAACTAGAAACTACTTTTAATCTCACCCTCTCTTAGGGCCATTCATGCGATCTTATTTCGAAATACTTTGTTATTTGGGAAGTAACGACTTCTCTTTTCTTTATGATTACGAAAAAGAGGCCTCCGTACTTTGCCACAATCAGTCACAAACTCCCCCATTTAACTGTTCTCTCCTCGAGCCCACATTGATCCCCAATTTAAAAGTATTAAACTTCATATTCCAGATTCATTCCTCTAATATCGAGTTCTTCAGATTATTATCTTGTGACTATTTCGATCATTAGAAGTTTTTACAACCATTTTTGTGGCTGTTTATTCTCCTTTATGTTTCTGCGATGCGATAAAATGAGGGAAATATAAATTCAAAAAGTTTTTTTTATTTTCCATAACGGTAGTGCCTTTCAAAACCTACATTTGATATCTTATCATTTAGATATATTTTATTTTTGATTACTTATTTTCCTGCGTTTTCATTTTATTTGACAGGATTTTAATATATACAACTGATAATAAATTAAAAAAATGTTGAATTTCAATAACTTATCTGAAAAGATGTTGAAGGATTCATGTTGATTCTCTATATTTTACAAACTTTCATTTCTATCGTTGAAGTTGGCTCTCAACTACGATGTCTCTTTCCACAAAATCTTAAAAATTAGATTCATCAGAAAACTTTGAAATTTTTTCAACATATTATTTTTTTGGAAAGCAACTTATATGTATCATACGAAATAAACGAAGAGACTGATTGATACAAATATAAAGAATAAATTTATCTTATGTTTGAGAAAATTAACCAATATTGAGATTTTTCTACTTTATTGATTTTTAATTTAAAGACTACAAGTATATTTGTGATATTTGGGCTCATCACATTTTTTTAGATGGATCACTTCCTTTTCCATGAATATTAACCTTGGTTTTATCAATCGGCATTTTATGGTAAAATTGTTGCATGTTGTTTAAATTTAAAGCTAGTCATAATTTATCCCTAATTCAAACTATTCAATATGAAAAACGGTTAATCTGAAACTATTTCCAGGATATCAAATGAAAAGCCTGTCTTACTTTCTTAATGTTTAACGATGTTTCGTTTTTTTCTGTTACGGTATTTAAGCGATATTTTAAAGATGTTTCTCAAAAACGTAAATTATTATTGATCTTTTTAGGGATAACCAAAACCCTACAGATCTTTAAAATTTATGCCTTAAAAGTAGCTTCGCCCATTCCTCCAAATACTAGCAACATAATACAACAAATTGACAAAAATACTTGCACGTATCGAAAGATAACCATTTTGTAAATGTAACGCATGCCATCAAGAGAACCGAGTGGGTAAGCTGAAACAAAAAAAGACCTAAAGGTTAACTATGATAATTTAAACTGGAAAAATAGGATCGGAGAAGCATGCATTAAGATTAGTTCAAAAATTTCTTAAAAATATTACAATGGAAAACTAATTTTTAGTTAATTCCTCAAAAACCATGGAAACTTTCATGTTTTAATTCTCTTAAAGTGTGAGAGAACTCAACCATTGTTTCAACAACTAGTGCGCATGTTTGTTGGTTAAAAATTTTGAAGAACCTGTGGCAAAAGTTAAATTTATACAGCAAGAGTTTTATGATATTTGAGAAAAAGTGCGATGTTCAAATAAAAATGTTATTGAAGCCATCTTAGATATTTGATACTTTTTGGCATTCGTGGTAAAATAAAACTTTCAAAGAAAAAGTAAATAAAAAAGGTGCAGAGTAATTAAGATGAAGTTGTATTTTAAAACAGCATTTTAAAGAATAAAATAATTTTATTTTTGTAACTTCACATCTTAAATTTTTATAGAAAACGGTTCAGTTATCACGCACATTATTGCCTTATAGTATTGGTCTGGGAATGGATAAATGTAAGCATATATTTCTTTGTTAAAAATTAACTAGAATTTATCTCTCAGTTTCATGAAATAATTATGTACATAAGCCAAATGCACTTTTAAATTATTTATTAGTATACACGGCATGAATGGAAATCGTTTCAGCTTTACATGTTACGCTGATGTATAGCTTTGAGTCGATGTTTTAACACCATCGTTTTTACCTTGATAACTGAAGATCTTTGACATAAAATAATTTTAACAAAATAGACATACTGAACTATGGTCAAGCAAAATTTAAATTCGCCATAATAGCTTGTGAAATTTAAAAATCCAATTTCGTGGAACATGCGCAAAAACCAAAGAGCGAGCACACACCATTTTTAAATATTTATGGAAGATTTGTTGTATTCCAGCATTTTTGGTCAAACTGCATATTTTTTCGAACTTTTCGTCAGATATATAGTTTACGTGGTATTCAAACAGAGATGTCCATTTTTTATACAAAGTAAACTATTTGTAACATTTCTATTAGTATTCATAGAAGCAGCTTTGATTTAACCTTAAATATTCAAAAGGAATATGTTGAATTTTATTTTTGTTTCATAAAATTTAAATTTGTTAATAATAGTTGAAATACATTTTCAGTATTCCACATTACATCAACTATTCGTCCAGAAATTCACTGTTGTTTTCTCATTACATTTTGAAACAATAATCTTGTTAAGAATTAATTTGTTACGTTTGCAACATGTTAGCGTTTCCTATTTTAGTGTGTACAAAGAAATGATTTATCACAACACTAAAATCGGGCATCTGTTGCGCGTATAGTTCATGAATAATGCTTTCATAGTTGCCCACAGATTGAAAAGTAATGTTTAAAAGTTCAACCTTATTTAAATCATCGACCCTGATAAAATATTTATTTTCGAAAAAGTTGAGATTTTCGATATTTTCAAGAAGAAAACACAAGAAAATTTGGCTTTACTCTCTCTCTGTTTCATCATATCCGAATGACGCATGTACCAGGTTAGTTAACGTTTTATTTTTTGTTCCCGACCCTAATTCAATGTACTTAGGTTGGAGATAAGCAAAAAATTGTTTTTATGGATTGAAAAGTACTCATTGATCTTATAACATGAGATCAGAAAAATGTATCAAATGAGAGAAATGTGCTAATAAAATTTCTGACTGAGAGCAAAAAAGACTCAAATTAACACCTTCATCTATCGTATTAAAATCTAGAAAATAATGCCCATTCGCAAGTATAGTTATGAAACATCGAAAAATATAAACCGCATTTTATTTCTGACTACGTTGGGAAGAATCATAAAAAAAAGTTTTGAAACATACTCAGATACTAATTACACACACCAGTATCTTTTCCCGACTTAATTTGTAGAACTACGTCAAATTGAAAAAGATAAATTTGTGTATACTCCTAGTTTTGTTAACTTTTTCAATTTATAAAAGCCAATTAAAAATAGAGAAAGTCCTGTATTCACCTTTAACGACTGTTTATTAAACTACAAATTGAGACTTGCCAAAAGTTTAGATGTTTTTGAATCAAAATTCGTTCAATAAAAACATGATAATTAACTTTTCGTTTAACTACGTACTTTTTGGATGATCGAATTCATCGTCCTTTTTTGGAATACCAAAATTCAATTCAAATGTAATGTATTCTCAAACCTATTTAGATTTTTAAACTTATCATTTCTGGGATATCCCTCACAATAGAGTTGACGATCAGAACTAATTGAATATGCCAAATCTATATAAAAAAGCGAAACCTGAAAAATTTAAGTTAATTTCCTCAAAATTTAACGTTTTTACACTTTCAGTTCGTTGAATAAACCTTAAACCATGGACGGAAAAAGATTAAAAATAACTTTTTATTGTTATGATAAACCCTAAATCTTTGAAATCAACATTGGGGAAGATCATAATCAGATAAAGTAATGTTACTTTTTTTCTAAGGCGAGATTTTATTCAAAACAGAAGCAAATTTAAACTAATTGATTTAACATAAAATGGTTTTTGAGAGTGCACTTAGCAAAGATAAAAAAATATGTTAGAATTATAATCTATTCAATATAATTCAACTATAAAACTTTATATCGCCATTTAAGAGTAGTCCATTTTTTACAAAAAAATATTTAACGTAAAATTGATCAATGTATATTAAAATCTATTTGTGATAAAATAGCTCTTAAGTGGTAATTATTTTAACTTTTGAACATCAGATGCATATAGAGCAAAATCTTTAAAAATATTCATTTTAACCAAGTTTCCTGAAGAAATAAACGAATTTACCTGATGTAAAAACGATGTGTATAACATGAATATATTGGAGTTTTTTAAATTAATATCACTTATAATTTATTCCGATATTCAGTTCATACATAATGTGAATTTATAACTCATATGAAATAATTTTGCACTAAAGTTAAATGGCGAATTCATTACTTTAATGAGTCAGGTAATCAAAATGAAATCAAGATTTTAATATAAACAAAAATATTTATCTATCAGAAGTATTAAAATTTAACCCTTAATTGGAATGTTATTATGTTTTGAATTATATATTCATTTAACACACGATTAAGTTTAAAAGTCAAGAAGAGTTCCTTTAGGCTTCTTCCTTTTGACTCCTAAATCGACAGATTCTTCAGTTGGACGAGATTTTTGCAAATAATCATTAACCAAAGCAGCATTATATGAATATGCAGATGGAACATTCTTAATTAATCTTAGTTTTACGTCTGTCAGCTGATGTTTGACTCTTCTTGAAGGTCTAGATTGAGTAGGATGCGCTCTTAAAGCAAAAAATAAAAATATATTCTACCTCTTTGGATCGCGTCTTGTTCTCGTGTGCAAATCAGAGAGCCTGTAAATTGAAATTTATATACCATCCAAGGCAAAAGTTAGATCCTGTCTGCTCTTGTGGCGGTAAAACAAGGGAAGCTTACACCTTTCATTATAGGCAACTATAACTTTGGGCATTCAAATCTTATTTGAGTTTCTATTCCATTTTCACTTGTTATAAGAAAAGTAAATACCGCTGAATATGAACAGTTTCCCCTTTTTACTTTCTATTTTGAGAATGAGCACTCTCTAAAACCCGAGAGTGATCCTTAGGTCTCAATGGAAGCTTAGATATTGATACGTCTGAATATAAATTTAATGTATCACCTAAAACTAAAACCAAATGACCACATACGCAGTTATAGACCCAGTCTGAAATATCGAAAACACCGAGTTCTTGTTTCCTTATTGTTTCAATCATTCCTGGTGTTTTAAGAGATTTCATTTTCACGGGAATTTTTTTCGGACGCTATCGTATAAATGGCCAATCTTTTTCTTACATACAAAATAATGACATTCTTATTGATAAAAATACAAGGAAACTGTATTAAAAACGTATCTTACTTAAGAAAGAAAATAATTAAGCTTTACTTTTGTCATTTACAACTATTGATTTATCGGAACATTTTATCAATAAATGTACTTTTAAAAGTGTGAACTAAGAAATAGAGGTAGGCTCGGTAAAATTGTTACACTCTGTGAACAATCACTTTTAATCATTTAAATTTCGTCAAATGAACTTTTTTTATTGTTTTCAAATGTAAATAACCACGGTGAATTACTATCGATGGTTAAAACATGAAATATTTGACATCCAGGGATATTTTTGAAAGTGTTATCACTCTTCTAGAGTTCAAGCCTGAACATTTTTATTCTGAACTTTTTTTTAATTCATTAAATTTAAGAATATTCTCAGAAAGGCGGTCATAATTAAAACCAATACATAAAGCACTGTTTTATCTAGGTATTTTACTTTACACATTGAATATATGAGTCATTCATAGATATTTTGATTCAATAATACTTTTATGTTTGGATAACTCATGAGGTTTACATTTTTCGAACACTATAAACCGTTAAAAACAATGTGAAGCAAATAAACATACCAGACTTCTTTTGCGCAAGCATTACTCGCAGTGAATGCGAGAAACGTACTAGCACAAGAAATATGCTATTTTCACGATCATATAAATTTGGTTGAGAATGCTGTCTGGATGTTTTTCTGTCCAGTCTTAAAGGCTGGATTTGACGATATTACGCCTTTTTCATAATTTCAACATGAAATAATCGTAAATTATTATCATGATTGGCGTTTTGATCTGGATTTCTTAACTTATAGCTCCGATGCCAAAATAACTACAATGGTTATTTTTTATGTGAAAAAGATAAAAGTTAACAAACTCAATTTATCTCGGTAATCAATCGTTTGATTAAAAACTCCAGAAAAATAAACAAAAATCACTTCAACAAAAAATGATAATAAATTTAATAAGAGCATATGTAATTCCAATTAGCCAATGGCGGCGAGACAAAATCGCCAAAACTAAAGGGTTAAAAACAGGGTGAGGCCTACGCAACCAGATACTCTTGCAATCGAGACGAGGCTGCTCGTTCGGACGCAGAAAACCCAAAGTTGAGCCCTGCTTGATCAGACAGACAAATGTAACTCCCTTTAAAAACAATTTCGTGGCTTTGAATCATTCTGATCAACCAAAAAAGAGCATTGCGAGCGTAGTTAGTGTGTAATATGTTTCTAACTATTGATACCAACAGGATTTGATTCAAGTCTAATTTAATCTTCACGATGCGAATCAATCAAGAATGAAATTTTTATACCTTTATCTTACATATTTCAGGTCGGTTAAGCAGGCAGAAAAATTTATCTTCTCCAACTAAATAAAGTACTTGAAGCCAAAAATCCTTCAATTATGTATATTTTGGTTGATCCAGAATTTAGAGATATTTTTTCCCAAGTGGTACAATTAAAATTATGGAAGAGTTGCGGGAAAGTTAACACAATAAAATCTATTTCTCAATCAAAACAATCAATATTAATTTGCAATTGAGAGCAGAAAAAATTTATCCCTAAGTGAAGTACACAAATTTTTCAGTTTTCCGAAAAAAGCTAAATAAAGAATATGGAGTTTGCTTCAAAGTCTTTCAAAGAGCACACAATTTTTTAATTCTTTACAATCTTCGTACAATTCTAAGTAAACATGAAATAATCGAGATTTTTTCTTGGCTATTTCTGAAAGCTGTAAATTGATTATAAAAGTCAAGTATTTTAATCTGTTCTTTATAGAAAGCATTCAAGCACCCAAAAGGTCAGTTAGAAAAGCGAGCGATCATTTGAAATTTTCATCAAATATTTTTCACATTTTCAGAGATTCAAAGTTCTATCGATAAAAGCATATTTTCGAACTAGTGTATAAAATTTCACATCGGATAGCCAGAAGCATAACCAAAGCATTTAATTGTGTTAAAATAAATTGTGCAATTCTGCTTCCAGTAATTCATGTAATGTTTGAGAATTTTTTTGTTTATGAGATCTATCTCCACTAATTTCATGTGTAATTTTAACAAACATGTCCCTTATGTGACTTCGCTGCATCAAAATATCACACCACTTTTAGTGAGCAACACAGCTAGAAATAAGATAATTTTCTCTTTCTTTCTGTAAAAACCCAACAAACAGGTATTTTTCCATGTCATGAATTTGGCGCCATCACTTAGAATAGTAGTACACTCGCCAAATCTAAGATATTGGACAGCTATGCATTTCGATTACTTCAGACGTCTTTAGCTGTTTGTTCCCTTTCGAATGATCGTAAAGTAAAGAGTTCTTTTGAACATTTACAACCTTGGCTTCTTTTCAGACTACGACTGATTTATCTAAGTTATTTTTGAGATTTTCTAAAAGCACGCAAATACTATGACCAATAGTTTATAATTTTAAAATGTACATTCATTTCTTCAGTTGGTCGAGTTACAGTCTTAAGTGTAAGTGAAAATGATTGAATTTTTTTCACTCTTCCTCACAAAGTAGTTTTCAACAATACTTAAATTTGTACATTTTTAAATTGATTGGCATGACAGTTGTGCTGTTTCTTCAACATATGTAAATTCGGGCTCTCGTAAAATTTTCTAAGAACTGATTTTTGTGACACTTTATATTCCATTTTTCAAATCTAGATTCAGTCTGTTAGCATTTCGAATGACGTGGTTTTCAAAATTTCATAATAATAAAACAACAAAAAGTTTTAAAAAGCTAGATTTTTAGAATTGAGTTTCTTTCATAATAACGTGACATATTGATGAAATAATCTAACCGTCCATTGAAAGCTAAACAGTTTTCAATATTAATTGATATATCAGCTTCAATGAAAATCACAAAATAAATGATAATTGACACCATTTACAAATAAAATACGAGAGTAGATTCAAAAAAAATTTACGGCATGATAACGCACGTTGAAGCTGCCATGGGTGGGTGTCTTACTGGGCTATGCGAGACAAAACATTAAAACTTTTACAAAAGTTTCAGAAAATACCCAAAAGTTATGAAATGCGGATTTAACCGCAGTTAGCGGGTATCGTCGGGTTAAATAGAAGATTTTTAAAATCCTATTATTCAAGGGAAATTTATAAATTGAAGATTTTTATGAAAAACGTCTCAAATTTATGAAAATAAAATTAAAGGTCGGCACTGAGCAAGTGGGTTTTTTGGATAGGTCGAATATAGAATTGAGTTTATTCTGCAAAATGCTATATCCTGTGTCGATGAAAGTCTCTCAATAAGTGAACAATGTGCAACTACGGGCCAAAATCATATTATAATTGACAATGCTCTGAAGGAAATGAGACACCCTAAGGAAGGCAGTCATTAAAATGGGATCCATTCAGAACGGCTGGAGAGGGCTACCTCCACAGGAGAGGCGAAAGAAAAGTACAGAGGTTAAGAAACTAGGTTATCGTCAAATCCGGGAGCTGACGAATTGAAGGTAAACTCAGTTCACATGTCTCAACAAGTGAGCGTAAGATGAGAGACGGGAGTAAATGAGTGTTTCTAGTATATCGTGTCAAGCTAGAGATAACGATCATCAATAATCTCGAGAGAAAGGGAAGAGACGAAGTTACTCCCAAAATATTTATGATTCCAAACTAAGGTTATATAACCGAGCCAATGACGTGGGGAGACTTATAGTTGGTAAAACTCACTCGCTCACTTCCCGAAACAAAAGAAATCCGTATGAAGATGCCAAGCAGAGGCTAGGCGCTGAACGGGCACGCCATAGTAGGCAAAGTCGCGACATATAACATGAATACTCGTCAACTCTTCTTGATAAACTTTCTGATGGGTTAAGAGTACTCTGCTCATTAAAAAATATTATTTCAAGAAAAAATTAATTCATTGATAAAAATCAAACCCTATGAGTGTTTATGTTGATAAGAACACATTAAGTTGAAGTTTTAAAAAAATTGGCTTTAATATCTTTAAATGGCGCAATTATAAGGAATATTTCGAAATTTAATTTCCAACAATTTTGCAAATCAATAATAAGAATATTTTAATTGGTGAATAATATAACTTCACAAGGACTAGGCCGGCCAGAACGATGTTCCAATCTCGTTTCAAATGTTTATTCAATCTCCAGTGTTATAGATGTGTTCTATTTTCCTATCTTTGATTTGCCTTTCATAAGTTGTTCCTTTCGTACCTTTTCTCGATTCCCTCCAGATTGGAATTTACACAATACTAGTATAAAAAAGAATGATTTGAAGGAGATTAATGCTGAAAGTATGTGAAACCGAAATCTCGGTTGTTAACAAAAACGAACTTCTGGTAAAAATTAAAAAATTGTTAATCAAATTGGTAAAATGAGGAGCGGTATCAAATATCCAATCACATATCAAGTGTGTTCCAAATATTGACAATATTTTTAATGATATAAACAAATGGAAATGTTATGTGAATAATTAAACTGTTATTCAAGCTCGAAACTGTTAAAATAAAATATAGAAATGGAAACATGTTTTCACAGAACCTTCATCTCTTCTATTATTTTATGCAAATGGTAGATATTAGAATGGAAAGTCACAAAATCACAATCGTAATAATATCAAATCACTGAATTCTCAAGAAACAAAAATTTCTTCAATTTGATGTATTTTTAGGTTAGGATGTTGAAATTGACCGTGAATGCAACCGTTTCTTCTTTCATGTTAAAAAATACGACATTTTGAGCACTGAGACGAATTAACTTTGTGATAAAAAATGCCCAGTTTACTTATTAGATATATTTAGACTCTAGCTAAGCTTTGCCAGAACTCACTTTTTATTAGTTTTTCAAAATAGAAAATTTTATAAATGAAATGGACGTAATTTCACGCGTTCAACCTTTATTTCTTGTTTCCCTTGAAATAAATCTTAAATTTACACATGCGAACCTCAATTTTAAGGTATATTCAATAATAAAGAATTTCCTTTTGAAAATGTGAAAAATTTTAAGACATGTTTATTTGCATAATAAGAAACTGCCCTCTCTAATTCAAAAAAATGAATTCCTTTATCAAGTTACTATCATCCTCACACCTTTCTTTCATAAAACATCCGTGAAGATTCGTTCAAAATGGAAATTTATAAGTTTACGTCTTCAAACCCGAGCTCGTATATCTACGAGTTGTTAATTACTATGAATTTTAAATTTTTTGATTTCTTCATCTCTGTGATGGGTAAATAAGGTAGAATCTATGAGAAGTTCGGAATTTAATGTCAAAAGTTACCCTGAACTATACCTAATTTGTTTCCTACAAACTCACCATCATCTTGAGCAAGATCGAAATTGTTTATTTTCTCATAACTATTCTCGTATTATTAGAGAATGATCAAATAATTTGTTCAATGGCTTCTGTTTTACGTTTTAAATGATCAGATTTAATTCTCAATTTCTTTAAACTTTAGCGTTATAACAAACAGGTAATGTTTTGGAATGAATTAAATTGACCAATGTGGTTGTAATATCGAAATTTAAGATTCGTTTGTACGCTCAATGAATTCCTCGAAAAAATTTCAAATAAAGGTAAGATAACTACACAACAATTCCTAGGTTTATGTTTTTAAATTTGAAGATTCATATCAGTCATACATGTGGAAATGAGAAATCAAGAAAAATGGTACACAAAACTCCCAATTTAACAAATAATTTGTTACAGAAGGGAAGGGCTTGTTCGAAAATTAACAATTGACTGATGGAAGATTTAAATAATTCTTAAAAGTCTTGAGTAATAGTTTAATTCCTTTTAAGGATTCAAAATTTAATTTTAAGGTTAAATAAATTTTAACATTTAAAATGATAATTCTATAAAGTTGATATCATAAATTATATATAAACATTTCAAATTTTTATTTTTTAAGTTCATGATTTTAGTGACTTCAAAAAATTAAAATATTTCTCATGACGACTATTCCTTAAGTTAACTAAATTTACAGTTTAGAAATACATGGGACTTGAACACGTTTTAATTTTTATATTTTTCTCGCCTGTCACCCAAAATATGAACCAAATCCAGTAATGGTAAAAAATAGAGGATTAAATTACAAAAAAATTTAGCATAAATTACCTTGTACCAATATTTTTGCTATGTTATTTATCAAAGGTATTTTTTTCTGAATTTGGATTTTTTTAAATCTTTTAAAGGGAAATGAATATTCTTCTCAATAAAAGCTGTATGTTTTCAGAGTATCGTTGTTATTATAAATTCTTTTCGTCAGAAAGAAATAAAAATCTTTTCAGAATTATAAAATATACGTATATTATATCAATGGTTATTTATATGCAGTTTCAATGGAATCTTTAATTAGTTTATATCATGTTATATAATTGTAGTGAAATGTACAAAAACCAAAATGAACGGTGAAACAGCTTAAAAAATGAAAAAAGAAAAATTAATTTATCAAATGATTTAGAAATAAAATGTTCTAAATGGCGGGAATGTATATCATGGATATTCCACGATTTATTTTCACTATCAAAGTTTAATTATTTTTTGTGCTAAAGATGAAATTTCCTCAACAGTACCTGACATTGCTTCTATTATAATTTAAAACATACCTTTTCCCGAGGAACTTTAGAATATCAAACCAGTAGCCGACTATAAGAGTGAGTATAGTTTGGAAAATTAATTGAAAAAATATTCCATTTTTAAACGAGATCTCAAACATTCTTTTTTATCTAATTTGTGACTTTTATTGATTTTTTCAACCTTAAAGTCTTAAGATGCCCTAAAATTTCTCAAAATTTAGAAAATTATTGACGGTAAAAATTAAGGATATCGAGTAAAAAAACAAATAAAAATTAGCATGGTTAAAAATGTGTTTTTCACGATGCGAACTACCTATTTGTTCAATTATTAAATGGCTTAGAAAAGTGACATTTTGATTCTGCGCTTAGAAAATAAAAATGATACCCTTGGATATCACCCAAAATCGCGAGAAACAACTACCATTCTTTATCGACGCAGTGGTTTGTAACATGAACGTAATCAAATTTTAAATCAAAAAGAAAAAACCTTTTGCTTTTCCTCTGGCTCGAATAAAGAAAATTATGCGCTGTAACCCTGATGTTTTTTTAATAAGTTCTGAAGTAATATATCTTATTTTTTCTGGTTTTAGTCCTTTTATCACACCTGGCAGAATTATTCGTGATGGATCTAACCTACTGTTCTTGGCTCTATACAAAATACACCGAGAGAAAAGTCATACAGGTTTTGTTTTAATATTAGTAGAAATATCATATTTGCGTCACTGCGTTTGTGACTTATGAATTTGATTTTTTGGTAAATGTATTACCGTACCAGAAACTGCTTAAATCCCCGGTGGGTCTTTTTCATGAATAGATCATTATGAATCTTCCTCCGGGCCATGAAAAAAACTTCACACAGGATGAAGAACAGACACAGAGTCAAATATCACACGACTTAAATTATCTGCCATATCCCAGACAGTTTACCTTGGATGAAGCGCTGTTAGAATTGGAAAAGATTCTAAAATAGTTTTCATTCTCATTTATAACCAAAATCAGTTTTTAACGCTGATATAATTTTTTATTTCGATTGATGGAAATTTGAACCTAAATGTCTATTAAAACATTAAACACCGCTTTGCTTCGAAGAATATTTTTACCAAAATTTAATCACCTTAAGTTGAATTTGAAATATGTGGTCGATCTTTTAATTTTCCATCCTTATGTGCATCTTAAAATTTCCGAGCGTAAAAATGACATGTATCAAACTACATAAACTGAGAAGACTTACTTCAACGTATACCAATGAAAATTCAATAATATTTTAAAATTCACAAATTTGAAGATATCCCTGATTTCTAATTCAAAAAAAGTTGAATAACAACTACATAAATTCTTTTTTCTCACATTATGCATTAAAAAATCTTTAAAATCTGTGATTGAACCAAATGGCACAAATTAAAATGTTTCGCAAAAATTTCGCCCGTGTTCATTTTTTATATATTGGTCGTTGAGGTTTTCAATTACTATCATAATTTGAGAAGTTTGTAACTTTAAATAGTGAATTTTACATTTTACCTTTATGGATGAAATATTTGCCTTGGTGTAGCTTAAGTCACAATTTAGAGTACGCTCATCTGCGAAAAAGTCATCTGGAAAAATCCATAATAACGTAAGTATATCCTTCAAAATAGCGTGACTGAATATACGTGAATCATAATTCCATAAATATTCGGATTTCTGGTAAAATCCACATTTTTTGAACTGCCGAATTTCATAGTTTCAAATTCAATTTATTTCTCAGATCGTACTCAGAGGTGAGTCTGAGAGTATCTCTATCAAGTATCGTGATAAATCAATAAAAAATGAAAAGTTGGTTTGAAGAAGTTAATTTATCTGAAAATTTAAACTCACTCGACCCCAAAATAAATGGATTCTTCAATCCAAAATTTCAGCTTTCGTACAGTTAAGAGTAAGATTCAAAATTTTGAGCAATAACTATTTTTTTTATTTCTTTTGTTTCATATCTATCAAATTAACTTTTTTAACTCATTTACTTTGTTCTGAGATAAGAATGTTTTTGATTGCATCAAACACTCTTCGATAATCGAGATATATCGTTTTGTTTTAATTTCGCTTCTATGAATATTTATTGCAGGTCATCGCATTACCTTAAAGTTGAAAATATGGTGTGTCCTCAATAATTTTTGTTACTCTTGAAGGTTTCCCTCGTGACAGTATTTTTTATACTTTCATAAATTTCCATGAACCCCTTTAAAGTGAAATACATACACACCATTGGAATTTATGTTTCTTTCCAGAAAATAAGTTATACACAGGAAATTATCGATATAATTATTTTGAAACCAAGGTAGTTGTTAAGTTTTAACTGTCTCGTATATGTCCAGATTTGTTATAGGCCACTTAACTAGAGTATCGGTTCCCCGTCCAATTTTGTTGGTAACTTTGATTTGAAGGAAAAATATACAGAAAGAGCTCATTTAAATTGGTTAAAAATGAAATCAATAATGAAGGAGAGTACTTTTGAAACGACTGAATAGGGTTTTATATTTAAAATCCAAAAATCATAACAAACAATCCAACCAAAAGCGTTTTAAGGCCCAATCACTTTTCAAACAAATAAATACTCTTAAATTATGTAAACCCGTAATCCAGATAAATGTCGAAAACGTTCAATTTCTATTGGTTGACATAATTTTTCATATTTTTGTAAATTATGAAAATGACTCGAAATTTTAGCGTTGATATGTAATGTTGTTTCACCAAGTTAGGAAAACCACGTTGAGATTATGATCATTTAACCAATATCTATACTCAGCTTTAAATTTGAGAAATGCTTCACGCCTTAAAAGTCCCAAGTATGATTTAAGTGGAAGTTGGAAAAAATGATAGTTTTTGTCACAATAAAGAAATGAGTTTTTGTTTTCTTGCTGCATGAGGTGATCGAATTCCCGTTTTCATATATTTCGAATAAAATTTTACAGAGCTTAAGAAAGTATTCGAAATTGAATTTCTCAGAGGAACGTGTTTTTTGATTTATAAAATATGCTTCATTCATAAACCATCAAAACAAAATTTTCTTCAATTAAATAAAATATCTGTGAAATTCTGTTTTGCTCTTTTTGCATAAATAAGTCAAAAAGCACAATTATTAACGATCATCGTGTTCTTTGTTTCGAATCTAATAAGATCAATCTACTGCTCATCATTTGGAACAGAAACAATTGACAATTCTTTTGTGTTCTTGGGTTCTAGGAGTACAGATAGTTA
The DNA here is from genome assembly GCA_024349245.1 of Neodontobutis hainanensis. Taxonomy (NCBI): domain Eukaryota; kingdom Metazoa; phylum Chordata; class Actinopteri; order Gobiiformes; family Odontobutidae; genus Neodontobutis; species Neodontobutis hainanensis. The sequence continues at coordinate 189,982 of JALDNG010000353.1, read as the reverse complement.
CTTCCTGCTTTATTTAAAAACATTCCGATTACCTGTGAAAATATACGAATATAGTCATGCACGATCGACTTTCGAGTACCAAATATAAATATAACTTATTTGAACTCCTGTGATTTTTACGAATGTACCTTTAATTCGCACGGCCTAAAAAATAGACAACAAAAAACTTAAAACTCAGATTTTTTTATTTCTTACCCGTACATTACTACTGCTGTTCAAATTTTCAAACATGAAGTTTTATGATCCTTTCTCAGTAAGAAGTATGAATGTAGAAGCTGATGATAAATACATTCATTGAAAATTTACGAATATGATTTTAAATCGATGATCTAAGATCAGAGCTGTCAGATTTATTATCAAAAAGTGAATGGTGCATATGGTGAAAAATGTCGGGTTTTCTCGTTTTTACCGTATGAATATTACTTTACTAAACGCCACCATTTTTAAATACCTCTAAAGAAAAATAACATTTAAATCTAACAACCTAGACAAATATCGTAATTCTGACACAAATTAAGTATGATATAAAATTTAATTTGACGCTTCTTTCTAGATCTTAATTATCAACAACTTTGAAAGTTAAAAATTTTAAGTTTATAATTGTCAACAAGTAAATTATCATCACACAAAAAGGATGAGATTAACATTAGTTTTGAGTAATCAAAACTATTTTTGACCAAAATAACCATGACAGTTTTATCGAGGAGGCGCGGGAAACTGACTAAATATATTTCATATTTTTACTTTAAAATATGACAAAATAAGAAGGAAAAAATTTAAGTTCATCTTTTGGGTGATTAAATGGATCAATTATTGAGATATTTAACAAATTTTAGGATAACAAGTAAAGCGAAATTTAAACTGTTTAGTTCTCCTCGAACAAATCTCAAGAACAAGGAAAAATAATTTAACTATTATTTATCATAGGCGCTTTCATTCCTGATAGCATAAATTATTTTGAAGAACTTGAGACGCTGTTTTTAAAGCGATGTAGTTTAAGAATTTTTCTTGGATAGAGACCATTTCTCTTTCGACCAAGTTGTATTGTTTCATTTTTTAACGCTGCGAAACATGTTATGGGTGAAAATCAAGTATAAGTTTCTTTCGCCTCTAGTCTTCTTGAGGATGTATAAGAAATGGTAAAACCTCATTGTTAGGAGACAGGTTTTCATTTGGTCTTTTTTATCAAGAAGTAAGAAATATTGTGAAAGATATCATAAGATGGTATTTGCGAAAGGCATGAGACTACGTTTCAAAATATTTTCTCAACTATCGCCGACAATTCAAACACTAATGATATTCGATCTTAAGTTATCGTAAGTAAACTATTTTCATACATGAATCACAAAATTGGGAATATCTCCTATTAGGCAGAGTAAGACATGAAAAAGTCAAAAAGCTACTCTGAATAAAATAATCATGAATTCATGCGCAGACCTTTTGTTTTAAACGCTCGAACAAAAGGAAATTTACTTGCGCACAAACATACGTTGAATATTTCAAAAGTATTAGGAGACATGAAATTTAAAATTTCTGGAAGTTTAGACTGAAAAAAAGAAACAGTGCTTAAACTGAGTTAAATCGAGTACAACAACTAAAATTCCTATGCTTCCTCTGTCGTGAAGTGAATTCATGTTTTTTTAAATTTTTATATTTTTCACAGATTCTTAAAAATCTCAGTTATTTTAATTAATATAATTTCAATTTTATTTTTCCAGTTCACTATTCAGTATATTTTAACAGAAAAATAAATTCTCGTTTTAGTCTCATTAAAAATTTCAGTCTTAATCAACGTCACATGAGTTTTTTTACTTAAACTCCATCATCATTCCATCAGAGTAAATTAATAATCTTTATTCAAGCATGGGATCAATAAAATTCAGACCATTAAATAATAATATAAATTTACATCACACTAACTATCTATTAATTTAATGTATAACTCAACAGCTACATCGTATCAGTGTTTGAATGTGAATCTTTGAGAAATCACTTGTTAATATATTCTTTTTGATTGAATTTTTAAGTCGAAAAATTACAATAACGTGTGTAAAAGCGGAAAACACTCCAAGCGCCATTTTTAAAATTTAGATTTTTCTGACAAATGAAAGAATTCATTTCACTATTATTTCATGTTTAACATTTTTATTTAAAAAGTTACTTGTAAATAGATGCATAAATATATTTTCATTGTAAAACGCATCAATAAAACAAATAATTTTATTGATATCTGCGCATATATTGATCAGACTAAAAATTGATACTTCTTAAAATGGTCATTTAAAAAATTATATTTTGATAAAATAAGTTTGGAAGTTAGAAATAAATCAAATTAATGTTATCATTAATTATTTAATCAATTTAAAATGTCATGTGTTAATAAAATAAATGAACCATCGCCCGCCTTAGTTAAGTAACACATTATAAAAGTGCGGAGAATCATGTGAAATCTTTTTCACGTTTATATTTGAATGTTTAAGGTGTAATTTTTGTGGAAATTTCTTAATGCCAAGGAATGTTTGTGGATACTTTCATGCGTTCAATAAATTTATACGAATCACTGATAATTTATGATAATTCTGGATTTGAAAATATTTTTATTATTACCATAAAAAACAAACATTTTAAGATGGCTACGTAGATAACCGCACAGCCACACCATTTTTTCTTAACAAGTTGTTTATTTTTATTATTATTGTGAAAATATATTAAAGGTGTTCTTTCATCTATTAAGCGATTTTAATATTGTTTATATTCCCTTTTATTTAACTAAAATTTTCAGTCAATAGTTAAACTTTATTCATCTGTAGAAATGGGAATTATAAGAGATGAAGAAGAAAGTAAAAATAGTCTTAGTATTCAGTGAAGTTAATTAAGGAATTGCAAGAGAGCTTTTACAAAAGCACTTTGGAAGATTTCAAGACTATCATCCATTGAATAGACGTTATCTACAAGAACTAAGGCATGCCCAAAATCAAAATGAAGTGGATACTCGCAGATCAGAGCTTTAAATATAACTGGATATTACGGCGTTTGATGCATAAACAAAGTATTATGATGTTTATCAATTTTTGTAGTTTTAGACAAACTTCTATTCATTTTTATCGTTGGAATAAGAATTTTACATCTACAATATTTTTTATTTAGAAAATCCTTAAATACGTGAGGTTGACAGTTTGGGAAACCTTCTTAATTTAGTAATTTCGATGAATTTTAAAGAATAAATTTTAGTTATATTGTATGATCTACCAAGTTACATGGCTTCTAACAACTTTAGATGTCTTATTTTTGTCTCTGCTCACAGGAACTGTCATTATTAACCAATCGTATTTTTACCACTTTATTTCTTTTAAAACTCTGCTAATCTACATAAGTTGCATTTTCCGTTCTCGAAACATCGTGAACTGGAGTGAAATCAACTTATTAATTATTTTATCGTATTCATCGAAGTACCTCAAATTATTAAAAAAAGCATTTTTCATTCGTTATCCTGAAAATTTAGAGTAAAATTTTCGCATAAAATTAAAGAAACTGCCTTTATAACAGTATTTTTAGATATATGTTCATGGTTTTGACATTAAAAGTTCGCAACACCATTAAAAAAAGTTTATATCAAAATTATATCTGAAAAGTTAAAATACCTTCAATCTCACACGATTTTATCCATTTAACGATGAAATAAGTTCCGCTATGCCAGATGGTCCTGGATTTGCAACTTGATTGAAATTTGAGAAAATTTGTGGATAATTGTGGAATTTGATTTTTTAAATTACTTAAAATTTAAGATAATTCACAAATCCAGAAGATAATAGATAGTTGAATGGCAATAATAACTAAAATTTTCTTATTCAAACAAGGAGTAATGCGCACTGACATAAAATGAAATTCAAGCACGCGCATGTTTTCCCTCAGATCTAGAACCCATAATAACCGTCCCTTGAACGTATTCAGCATGAAATAATATTCCCGATATTTTCAAAAAAATTTTTCAGCTGAATGTAAATATAAATATAAAACCAGCTCTTTAAACACTAATTATTTTTAAATTAGACCGATATGAGAAAAAATTTTTTATGGCAAATCTATTAAAATGAAAACCATTATTTTTTAAATAATACTGAATTGACACAAATTCTATTTGGGAGACAACTTCAAAAACTTTGAAACGAAAGGTTATTGGGCAGTAGTCTGTTTTTGTTTAAAAGGAAAGCATTTTCCAACGATGTCATTGTCGGAAAAACTCATAAGATCAAAGTTTGCATGAAGTTTAATTCAAGATAAACATAATCCACAAACCGCGCATAAATGAGTCTTGATAACTTCATGGCATTCAGGAATTTTGAAGCAAATCCACCCTAATATCATATAAAATTCAATAATAAGTTAGTTTTGTTTTGAAAATTCAAAAATACCACATTTAAATTTCCAACAATCAGTGTTAATAAATGTGCGCATGTACAAAATGACGCCGAGTTCCATAAAACCTTAAATCGCTTGAAAGAAGCACCTCCCAACCTAATGATCAATCTCTTTAACATAAATCTGAAATTCGCAATATATTTCAACAACAAAAATAGTTGATAAATACAAATATAACCTAGAGATATTGTAATGAAGCATTCTCAACTTTGTCTTGACACTTTTTAAGATAATTATTCTTTATTTAACTATAAAGTGATTTACAATTTTAATAACAAAAAAACTATTATTAGCAAGGCTGAATAATACACGAGGCAGCTTTTTATGTGAAAATATAAAAAGAAAATTCGTCTGAAAATGCTTTATCTAAACTTTTACTTTGTTTATTATAAACTTAAAAATAGTAGTTTATTACAATTTAGTTTATAAAACAATCATTTAGCGCACTCCGATATGAAAAAATTTAGCATTTAAATATACATATAGATGATAAAGTAAACTGACGATCCGATAAATAACGAAGCGAGTATCACCTACAAAATATACTTTGAACTGTTCAATTATTTTGTGATAGTTAACGTTAAGACAAATCAGAAATAAACTTTAAATGAAAATAATCTATGTTTTGAGGCGTATTTTTAGCAATTCAATGTGATGCGACTCTACGCCACTAATTTTCACACATCGTAAGCATTCGTCAGTTTTCAACATTTTGCATTCCATCCCCAATCATCTAATAGACTCTGGAAGGAAAATAAACTCAATTAAAAATTTTCTGTACTTTCGGACTTCATATGTTGTATAAAAAATTAACTTAGGGTTCCTCTGCATAAAACTATATATTGTGCAAAAAATATCCTCAAATTCTATCATTTAAATAAATCATACCACTTTTCTCATAAAAGCAATCAGAACTGATGATTAAATCAAAAACAGATGGTTGGTCGCAAACAAGACCCCATTTAAGAATCAATGTTGAGATCTGATCAAAATCATTATTTTTCTGCGACGCTTCAATGGACCTTTTTAATGAAAATTCGTCTTTTTCTGATACGCTAACGCACGCACCAATTTTGCATGCAACAATGGCGGGAGTAGCAGTTCCAGCACTTAGCTTATGTGTATCAGAGAAATACCTCAAGAATTTTTTTGCCTTTAAATTTATGCCTTTTGAAAAATATATAGCTGGCTAAGACAGGGGAGGAAGGCCACACGTATTGAGAATAATCTGAATGTAAAGTCTCTTTATTTTCAGCGCAATACCTCAACTATATTGACAGAAAAAGATAATTTCTCGTCGCTAAATTGAATACTTTTCATTGATATATCATTCTCGCCATCACTCGGAAAATGATGTTCATACACGCTCCTATCTATGTAAGGACATAGAAAATTGAAGTTATTCTTTCTTAAGGTCACGAATATGTGAATAAAACCAATCCGGCTACATTTATACCAAACGAATATCTCATTTTCATTCGCACGAGTCATGCTGTCCATTCGGGTAAAGGCTCATTTTCATACATGAAATAATTAAATCAAAATACTTACAAGGAATAAAATTTTATCAAAACTCTGGCGTCCTGGGCTTAAAAATCTACTTATGATTTCGTGAATGATAACTGGAAATCTGAAAACGTGCATTTTGAAAAATAATAATTTTTTTCTTTTTATTAAATAGCTCTGAATGTTCACTTTTATATCGAGTAAGCGAGAATGTTATTTTCTTTCATGTTTACTCATAAATTAGAATTAAAAACGGGCTACAATATATTTGTTTGTTTTATATATACCTAAGCTCAAATATTTAAATTTGCCACGTATTGGATTTTATGGGCAATAAAGTTGTAAAATTTGGATATCACCTATTAGATTTATAAACTCCCATGCAACTTTCATTTTGATGTTAATCTTACTTTATCAATTCATTTTGCTAGTTTTTCTTTTTATCAGAGTAGTTTTAGAATCTGAATGCAGCACAAAATTTTAAACTCAAACCAACCCATCTTCCCAGCACATGCGCGGATTTATGCTTACATAGATTTTTGGTTATCTCATTAAAAAATAAAAACATGAGATTATTAAAGGTGGTTATCGTTTTTTAAAAATATTTTTTAAACAATGGAATAAATTTTGAAAATAGTTAGATTTGTGTTTTAATATGGTCATTCTTTATTATGACGGCCATGGACTTTAAAGAGCTTTCACTTGAACCCGAAATTCGATTAAAAAAGTTTAAATTTGAGTTTGGCCTGTTAAAATCTCTCCATGTCAAAAAGTTTGATGAAGAACATAAATATAGGCTCACGTTCTTCGTGTTCTGAGAATAAAATAAAGCAAATAACCTGGCAGATTCTAAACTGCTCCACTATGGAAATTAAGCCTCTAAAAATTAACCATTATATTAAATTTCTATTTATAGGGTGGTCATCAATTAACTCGAACATCATCTACTATTTGGATATTCCTTGTTCGTTTTTTGAGTTTCAAATATTTTTATAAGATCTACTTGATTTTTGGGTATTCAACAGTAATAAAAATTTCGGCCATTTTATTCCATTTTTACGAGAGAAAATTTTTCGTACTCGTTTATTGTATCCTAATTATGTTTCTAATTTAATTTGATCATTTATTGACCATGGATTCGTCTGAGTGTGGGTCTGAGTCGTAGAAACTCGAGTAAGTTTAGATTATTTTTTATATTCTTCTTTTTATATATTATTTGTTAAAAATTTGAAAGGAATTTTCCACCATATTTCTTCTCAACTCAAATTATAGTCAAGCTATATGGAGTTTAATAGCTTTATTATGATTACGTGAAAGTAAATATGTCGCGCGAATGGCTTAGTTGAACAGTAAAATTAAAATGTATTCCATCAAAAGTTGGGGAATGTAAAACAGATAATATTCACATAAGTATGATACACTAGGGTTTATGCGCCATGTATACATGTGGATATGGAATCAAAAGTAATGATTTTTTATATTTATTTATCCCACAATTTGTTTATCTTACTAATCTTTAAAGTCTGATTGGTAAAAATTTTTCTTTGATTTCATTAGATGGGCCAAACCAAAATTCGTCTATCATATATTAAGCGACGCCAAAAATATACAGAACTTCAAAATAAATGAAAAAACTAACTCAGCTGACTTACTCTTAAAAAAATATGGAAAGATTTGTTTATATAAGGCGGGCGGTATATGGCGGTTTCATACGTTTTTATTTACAATTTTAAACGCATACATCCATGTATGAATGAAAGTGAGAATATTAAAGTAATATACGGATGAAGGTTAAATATCGTTTTAATTATTTTACAGTTCCTCATAGATAACGAAAATGTGAAATTATGAAAGTTAAAAATTAAAGTAGTGTATCAAGTCAACTCGTTTTCAAGGAAAGTAAATGGGATTAACTCGCTCGAAACCTCCTTCCAAAAATAATGGAGGAAATTAAAAAAATCAGACAATTAGAACAACATTCAACGATAAGAGACAAATTAAAAAAATAAATTGATAATTCAATAATTATTAACGTGTTTTAAAATGAGAACGAATCCTTTTTGGGGAAATGTTGTACTTATTCGATCTTTCAAAGCTCCAACATAATTCGTATATTCATGATAAAACATGATTACTGTCATAAGACGCATTAAACGAAACAACAGTGGCTTGTGAAATCGTTAAGAAAATTTAGTCTGATTATCAAAGCATAAAATTCGGATTTATCTATTTATGTACAATATCTCAAGCGAACGTTGTCTCAAAAATAATGTGAGCGTCTGTCATGATAATTTACTATAATTAGTTTTTTTATATGCACAAATTTCTCACTCTTACCTCTCAAGCAAAAAAATCTGCCAATGATAATTATCTACTTAAGAATAAACTTAATGGCTTTGAAAAGTGATAAAAAATTAGGGTTCGATGATATTTGTTAATTATGGACATGCGCGTATTATAAATTATTGTAGAATTACCAATATATACATACACCTATCATCATTTTGATTAAGCTTCTGCGTTTTGTCTTCTTTAGATGTAATATCACAACAGGTTGTTTATCTTTACTCACTTTAAAAATTTTTGATACCATTTTTAAACATTGAAAGGTGTTTTTATGTGTTCCAATAAAAGAATAAAAAATGTAATGGGTCACCGTACAATGTTTATGGCTGCTGTTCACGCGACTCTCATCGTACAACTTCCTGAAATCCACGTTTAAACGACCTTGGTTGACTATTAATTGAAAAATTCTCTTTATGATTTCATTGCTAATAGCTGGAAGATTTACAAAAATTATTTTTTTGACGGGTTATTTCTACAAACGAGTAACCTCAAAAACAACCGTCGGTGATCTACACTGAATTCTCTCTGACCGACTACGTTTCCTCGACGTCGGCGATGAAAAAAAGTGCTTCAATAGTTACTTCTAAAATTGAATCAAGTGGCAGAGGCTTTCTAAATCAAGAGTTTGTGCTATTAAAGTATAAGACGTTAACAGGGACCACGCTAGTCTTGTTATGATGGTTAAGAGAGAACTATGGATATAAGGACATGGTATAAAATTTTTTCTCAAATTCTTTTTCCCTCCAAACTGTTTGGAAAAATAAAAATTTATTCTCAATGTTATTTGCAGCCCTAAAAGATTTAGGTTCCATTAATGGGAGGCACTAAAGCTTTGCAATTTTTGAACTTGTGGTTAAGATACCTGAATAGACTTTAGAAATATAAATACTTAAATAAATATCTTGACTTAAAAAGTTAATTTTTTAATCAGTATAGAAAAACGCTTGAAGTATTTAGAAGGCGTGAAATTTAATAAAATTTTCATTTTCGGCATATCCCGCATGCTGTTGCGTGAACTTCAAACAAGATGGAGTCAGAAATGTGTTAAAAGGAGAATAAACAAAAAATCTGAAAAAATGGAATAACTTTAAAAATCTTTAAATTTTTAAAATGATAAATATATTTTGAAATTATTTTTTGACAATGTTTATTTAAATTCTGTTGGTAACTCACGAGCTGTTAATTTGTTTGTCAAAAACATGGAAACATCAAAAATACTTTACTCATTTTGATTACTACGATCGTTGAAATATATTTAATTTTTGTCGAAGAATATTTTCGTCCTCTGTTAGTAGTCTTCCTCGACTATTGTCTTTTTCCTCAGAGAAGACATTCATCAATTTGAATTTTTCTCGGTTTGAAGTCTCGTCATTAGATCCTCTGCATAATCCATCTCCAAATTGCCTAAAATAAGCATCTCTGTCTGAGAATTAGCACACAACTTTGCAAAAATTAAACCAGTCTATGGTCGTTTTGGCACTTAATAATCGGCCCTTAGATGATTCATTAATAGTTGTTTAGAAAATCCAATAACGAATAAAGGAGAGTTACTTCGGGTGATAATTTACAAATAGACCTTGCAAGTCTGTCAAAATAGGTACTAAATCCGTTTCTTCTGAAGACAGTGATAATTTAGAGGCTTTACACTGCGGGGTATGGGTGAAATAAACATTTTAGCACTCCTTTTCCAACATTTCTCTTTTATCCTACCGAATAATCCTTACTTATCTTGGCTTAAAACCTTGAGAATGATTTTTACAATTTAGGTTTCTACATCTAAGCCCATTCTTGAGATGTCCTCAGGATTAGTAAGATTACTTTCCGAAAAAATCTTCTTAGTTCTTCATCATTTAATATTTTAAATAAGACAGTATCGGGCACCTAACATGTCATATTTAATGTAAAAATATCGAAAACTTACTCGGTGTTTTATAATTTTCTACTAATTAAAATACCCAAAAACTAAATTTACAAATTTATTGTTTTTTGATTCATAGCGCCTGTTTTGTTTGTTTAGTTGTTCGAAATTTAGAGTTAAAAAGGAAAAGTTGACTCACGCCCATAGCTAGTGTCACCAGACACAGAATACATAATTTTTTTAAATAAGACGAAAATGATTATCAATTTATTCTCCTCGAATTCGTACTTTCGAAGCAAATATGGATAAATTACAAGTTAACTATTCGAAATATATCTTTCATAAGAGCCGTTTTTCAAGTATGAAATAAAAAGACACGAATCTTCTATCATCAAAATTCCAAACTCAGTTACGACTTAAGAAATGAAACGTTAATAATTAAACTTCTGCGTAGTCTGCGCAAAATGTCACAAAACACTCATGAAATATAATTACCTTACTATTTTTATTTGTCATGTTCCATTTAACTATGCCGCCTGAGTGCAATTTAACTCAATATCGGTTAATAGCACGTTTTATGTGAGAATTACAGTTATAACCATCATTGAACCAAGAAGTCCAGTTTTTGATGATTAGAGTCAAGTTATCGTGACATTTAGAATATTCTTAAGAACTGTTAATAAACAAATGTTTGCAAAAATGTCAAATTTTGATTTTCATATATTGTTATAATCAACGTACACATAAAATTTACAGGGTTAAATAATAGCACTTATAACGAATCAAGATAATTTGACATTGATGCAATTAATATCAATAAAATTTGGTAAGATAATTAAATTCTATTTTTATGATCTTATTCTTTGATTATTTAGGCTTAAGAGTTTAAACCAATAATTTAACTTTTTACCATAAAACAAAGCGATTTATTTTGACTTTGAGTTGAGTTTTCAATCATCGCAATTGATTCTATACGAGAATGTTTTTTGTTAACCTATGAATAATTTACGCTGATTCCAAATGATAAAAACTACAAAATAATCTGCAAAAAATGATGGTAATTTTTAATTTCTGAATCTTTATAGATAAGTAGTTAGCAAAGCCATGCGTGACTCATAATAAAAAATATTTCGAATGGAAAAAATTGAGCTTCTTAGTTGTCGAACAGCCCGACACTGTAAAATATTTTGACCAAAATTTAGAAAAATGAACAAATAATAAAAGAGCGTTGTCTTATTATTTGAAAGTAACAAACTTAATTTAAAACTAGAGATACAAATGGTTTGTAAAAAGCCATACTAAAATGATAAACGAAAATTTACGATGAACGTAGTAATTCTAATGAAGTTTCCGATTCACATGTTTTTAAAGATTGAGATTGCATCTATGCAGATCTAATAGATTACATTAAAATCTATATCATTCTAAGAGGATAACTTTTAAGTAGGTTATATTATTCTGTAATTTGATCAATTATGACGTCCTCAAAATCTTGTATTTTTAGTTCACTTAAGAAATTTCACAAATAGATTAAAAACTACCACTAAGGATATCATAACAAAAATTTTGATTGTAAAAATATTTACCAACTTTTTTCGGCTTTTCTTCAACGAAAACGTATACACAACTGAGAATAATTTTGGCATATCCAAGTTTTAGAACGCATTTATCATTTGTCTGTTTTCTTTGATTTCATATCACAAAATAATGATAATATAACACAAACCGGGTCGCTGCGGAATCTGTCAATAAAGTGCACAATACTTCTAATTCAAAACTTGAAAGAACGCAAGATATATATCGAAATCAGTTAAAATGGAAAATTTTAAATAAAAAAGTGTATCCCATTCAAAAAAATACCCGAAAATATGAGGTGAGAGAAATAGTTTAACATTAACTTATGGTTTTAATTTTAACTAATATTCGTGACAGATCGTTCATTTTCACAAATTTAATTAGTTTTCTTAATTGATAAATCTTATATTTTGAATCTATAAAGAAAATGTTTAGTTAATTTTTATATTTTACAACAGTATCATAAAAATGTGTCTTTAAATTTACTTTCAGGATTTTCCGAATTTATGCAATAGTGATGTGATAGATCATGATAATAATTGATTCGACGTTTAAAAAATTCTTAGACCGTTTTAATGACTTTCGAAAGAATCACAGACTTAAATTAACTCTACAATTGACGTTGTATATCCATTTTTTAAAGATGTCTAAATATGCGGATAAGACTAGAATCTGGTTAAATTTTATCTGAGAGCGGTCAGCAACTTACGAGTAAAACGGGATTTCAGTAAAATCAACCGGCTTTGGTTTAAAAACGCACTGTTTACCTATAGATCTCTCAGTGTTAATTTAGCATTAAAATTAATTTAATTCGTTAAAGAATTTGAACATAACTTATTCAAAGTTATTTTTACTCTAAAAATATTTTAGTAAGATTGCGAAAACACTAATAATATGTAAAAGTGGTTTGAAATTAGTCGTTAATTTCATAACTCTCACTTGTTTATTGGTAAGCCCTGACAATCCGGATTTTGGGAAACTGTAAGGATATATATTAAAGGTTGTTTAAATTTAAGAAAACCAACTATACACCGTTTTTTGTGTGCCATCGCCCTGTTATTCAATCGAACGAAACCGTGCATACTAAAGATTTATAAATCGATAAACACATTCATATTCATACAAATCTTAACTAATTTTCAATTCGACAGATTTTGATTTATCTGGTTCGATTATTACTCCTTTTATGGCGTGACCTTGATGAACTATCAACATACCCTATCGATTTATTTTAAAGTCTCGGTTATGCCATTATTCTCCTTTTTAATTCATAACGCGGAATTAATGTTATTTTCATACACCGATGGCTATAATCAGGTAAAAATTAATTTGTCAAACGATGCATAAGTAATGCTTACATCAGGTTGTTTACACTTCATAAATAAAACTTACTTTGATAAAATTAGATAGATATAAGTGAAGTATTTGTTCTTGTTTCATAAAAGAAGATTTTTTTCAGATTAAATAGAGATTCCATCACAATAGAAAATCGCCATTAAATATCGATCTTAGCCGAGAATTATAAATAATAGTCTAAAATGGATCCCACACAGTCACACGAAGAAAAAGTAGTTTAGTTTGTGAGATTTAAGAAAGTAAAAACTGAAGATGACTACATACATGTGAAAGTTGTCGATGGGGTATATGCTTTGAATAAATTTTAGTCAGATGGACAAATTGCGTTTAAAATAAAAGGCATGCTCCTCTTTCAAAGTTAAAGAAAGCATACTGCGAGAGAAAGGTTTTTGTTCTTTTTAGCCATTTAGGGCCTTAAAGACAGCTCTATTAGGTTTTTCTTTGATGGTAAAAGAGTTGGAGATGATTCAAATGCCAAACTCGTAAAATTTACGGCTAAAATAAGTTGGGTCTCCAGGATGGTGACAGTCTAGAAGTTTTTCAAGAGCAGCAAGCCGGAAATTTACTCCAAAATTGTTCATAAAATAACATATCTTTGTTTTATTTTCAAACGGTTTTAAACGTTGAAAACAATTTAATGCTGAAATGTTAAAAATTTAAATTTCAACCACCAACTTCTTTAAATTTTGATTTGCGAACGAAGAGTATTAAAGTTTTAATGATCACTTTTAGAATTCAATTTTATAAAATCGATTTCGTTAGGACAATGCGCGTATGTTTGGCAAATCGTTTACATTTTTTAATTTGTCATTTTGAACAATTTAAATTCATTTGTTTTGTTGATTGTATATTTTTTATTTTTACCGTGTTTTATTTTCAAGTATGACTCGTTGTTAAGGGCTTTTTAAGTTCATTCTGCGACTATTGTATTTTTTTGTGCATTCAGGTATTTTATCGACAATAATAATTTTTTGTTGAATAAGAATTCATAATGAACAGCATCTCGTTATTTTATCTCATTTGAGTTCGAATACATGTATCAAGGTAAGGTCATAAATCGACTTTTTTATTTTCTCTAAAGTACTTTTGATCCAACCGATCAAAGTTTAGATTCATCTTTGTATTCCTTATAAACGAAGCTAAGCAAAAAAGGGTTTCATTATATTCTTCTATATGCAAATTTTTCTTCGTATTTACATGATACAAAGTTTTCGGACTGTTTACACTTAACTTTATGGATCTAAAGATGGCTTAATCATTTATACATTTATGATTTTTGCCTTTGTATGTGTCTGCTTTAGTTAACATTGAAAACGCATCTATCTAAGAAAACAATCATAAGTTAAAATTTATAAAACTAGATTACATTTTTAAGGGAGAATTCGTTTGCCTCGTTGAGAAATTTCAAAATACTTATGTATCAAGGAAATATCGAAAAATAATTCATTATGAAGCTAGTGTGTTTGCAATCTCTCTTAGTCGCTCCATCGATCATCCTCAGGTTTGACGTTTCTTAAAAGGTAATCACCCTAACTTATGTGAATCCAAGAATGTTGTCTGGGAAATTTTAATTCTCAGAAGCCTATTATTTTCGTCTTTTTACGCGGTCTAAATTCCCAGGGAGGGCATATCTCTGTATAGTTTTTATATGTTTAGCATATATGCTTTTCGCTCCAGTTTTCGCATTTAATAAACTCGAATTCAGCTTCGAGCGAAGGTTATATGTTAATCTCTGATTGAAAATTATCGGGTCTACGATTTATTATGTAACCGGTTGATTCTTTATATTGTTAGAAAATACATGTTATTATCAAACACAGCTTCAGTTGGCCTTTTTATAATCAAGATGTTGAAGCCTTTATTGACAAGACATTCATTATTCGATTCCAACCGAATTTATCCGATTAAAGATTCACTCACATACCTTAAAAATTAACACAAAATCACTTATTCATGCATGTTAATATTCTATGATTGAATGTCAGAAACTATCATATTTTAAGAAACTTTTGTCTTTATTATATCACAGATTTTTTTTAGTTTTTACTCTAGAATCATTCACTAAAGAATAGTTTTAACTTTTTCACCATTATCAATCTGATAAACGCGGGAAGTTATAACTATGGCTTTCGTCAAATTCGGTAAATATTTAATTCAATAGCGAAATAAAAAATTGAAAGTAGTGAACTGGAATGGATCAGTTAAATATTAGTTGTCCCATAATTTCGATTTATACTTAAAATTATAAGTAGAGTATACACAAAATATCATTCTCTCAATTAACGTTCACAAAAATTTTTTTGATAGAATCGTCTTGTTAATCAATGTCAATTCATATTAATTCAATCAGTGGGAACAGGTGACCGCTTGAGTGGCGGCGAACATATAGGAACGTTTCTTCTTTATTTTGACGATATGCGCAGAGGGATAATTTGTAGTTTAATGAAGAGACACAACTTATTCTCAGCCTACAGATACAACAGAGGTGAGGTAACCCTCCGGTGCAGAATAGATGTAAAAGTTTTTAATTGTTGAATGTTCTGTGCTACCGATTTGTAGTGTTTTTACTACGAAAGGACACCGAATGTGGTGAAGTGCTGAGAAGAGATTCAGAAAGAGCGTCATATACGTAAACTTTATTGGAACGAAGCCCAGATAAATTTACATCTTCCTTGCCCTCAAAAAAATTCATGATTATTTTAGGATAAATAAATTTTTTTTATTTATTGCCCATAAAAATAAAAGCAATTAGCATGTTTTTAATTTTGTCACTTATTTTTAGTCATTCGAAATTCTTAATGAATAGCAGTGAATTTCTCATATTTAAAAAACTTTCCAAGAAATAGATCAGGTTTAAGTGAGTCAAACAATATAGCTACGGTTTGAAAAGATTTATAGGGGATTGTGTCAAAAAAGTCTTTGTATACAATATTTCGTTTACGCAACCGCGAGGCCATTTTCAGCTTGAAACATAGTATGCGAGGTTAATAAGAAATTTGACATATATTAATTATGGTCGAAGTTATAAATGATTTTATTCACTCATATTCGTTAAGGCCCGCTTTATATCTTTCTCAATAATAATTACGACAGATTAAATAGATAAAATGCGAATACACTGTTTTTTATCGTCTTTCCTTAAAGCCTCGAATCCAAATAGGCGGGCTTGTTTAAGTTATAAAAAAAGTTTTCAGCGTTGTAATCTCGTCAACAATTATTCAAAAATAAGTTTTTGCAAACATATCGAATATACATTATCTATAGTTTTAAGAGATATGATCGTCTTACAATAAAAAAGTAAATAAGATATCTAAATGTTCTGCCATTCAGTTGTATTGGCTTTGAAATAGCAAATCCTTGATTACCAACATTAGATAAACCAGCTCTTTTGAATCGGCCACCCTTTAAACTTAGACATCATAAATAATTTCTGAATAAAAGCATTCAAAACCAAGTTTGGGTTTGTAAGTGGGAAAACGATAACTCTCTATCCCTTTATTTTACATTTAAAGCTCTTCTGTGGAAATAAAACTCTTTTGTAACAGTCATTTTACCAACTATTATGATTTTGAGATGTATATATTTGCCGAAAAATTTAAAATTATTAATTTAAAGATCATAGTAAGACACTCTGCAATGCATTTTAAATTCTGTGTGTTTTGACTTTTTGGACGTATTTATCATTCGATGAAGGTTTTAAGATTTTTGACTTGTATTTCGAATCAGATAAGCTTATTTTATCATATTATAAGTTGTTGTGCGATTATTTGACTTTTAGTTCAATTATACGATATGGAGGTCGGCCCATTTAATAAGATTAGAAAACTTTTGGAAGTAATATTTTCAACCTTTCAAGAACATACATATTTTAATCTTGGTCAATCACGTCCTCGCTCTGAATTTATCCAATTCTACATGATTTATTATTTACACGAACAGATTTATGAAGCAATTTTCTCCCAACATTTATTCACAATGTTAAAATCTATTTGTGAGGCGGTATGCTTATCGATAGTTCAGGAGAATCACTTCGAGTTACCTATCAGTTCACCTCTGCTTCATCAATCACTTCCACCTTTTTTTTATCACACTGCATAACCGATCTCATTTGGACGGAACGGATAACTTTTGCTGTGGTTGGCATCCATGCTTGAACAAAAATTAAGTAATCTTTATGAATATTATTTAAGGTTATGTTGTAATTACCTAATTTAATGGATTTTCTAAGTGGCGATAAAGCGTTTTCTGGTTTTTTTCCTCCTTATACATGGTTAATCACTTTCAATCATTTAATTCGAGTTATTCGTTGACATAATAAACAAACATAATTGAGTTAGTCTGGGTTTGCCTACAAAACTAAAGTCACTAATTTAAAGAAACTTCCAAATTTAAGCTCTTCAACAACATCAGAAAAATTCTTCATAAAGTGTAACTTCCCTTTATTTTCACACGTTTTTATGTAGTTAAAAATATGAGTGTTAATTTTTGTAAACTACAAAAAATTTTAATGCTTTAACCACAGATTAGGCTACCAAAAAATGGCACTCTTGGAATTTTCATAGATTAATTTTTTGAGAATTTTTGAACAGTTCACAAAAAATAAACAAATTTTCTCATAAGATACTGTTTCGAATCGGACATTGAGAGGATAAAAGTTAATATCAGCATAACTCTCATTGTATTTATTTTAAAAGTTAATAGCTTTGAGGCGCCTATGCTTCACTCCAAAAACCTTTAATTTTCTAAAAATGATGCATCTAATGGCACTTTAGGAAATTATCTCTTTTATGTAAGTCGCCAAAAAAGAAAACAGCCATCACATTCATGATTATAACAGTATTTATTGGAAATAATAAAAAAATCATGGTGATCGCTATAAGCCAAAACCTATCTTAGATGTGCTTTTACACAATTTAGCCCTTCTTAATGTTTTCTAGTTTGATATTAAAAGGGTAATTTTGAACAGTCAATATTAGTAAAAGATAAACTTTTTCGACAGTCTAGTATATCACTTATATTTTATGAAATAAAGTCGATGAAACTTTTTAAATCTGATTGAGTTCCTTAGAAGCTTAATCAAATTTATACTAAATATCATAAATTGCACGTCCAAATACTTTTCGATTTTGAGTCAAATTTTATTTTATTTGTTTTCGATTGTGAGGAAAAAGTTAAAATTTTGAGTTTATTTTTGCTGAGATTTAATAAAATGAAAGATGATTGAGTTATGAGAACAACAACATATTCAATATAACTTTGAAACAAACCAAAATTCAAATGAATTTTCTGAAATTTTAGATGTTGTTAGAAAATGGTAGGCTCTTCAGGATTCGAACCTTCAACCCATCGATTTTTCACCAGTGGTCAACACCGCTCCTTTCTATCACTGCATATACTTCAATGTGCCAACATTAGCATTTTCCATTTTATGAATCTACAACAATGGTAAGAGTTATGAGTCAATTTTTTCGATTATTCAGCTTACATAATGTACACTCACAATGTTCAACAATTGATCTGAGAAATTAAAATTTATTTATCATTTTTCAAACTAAGTATCACCTTTCCATGTTATTATTGTGATGCTCTTTTTTGTTATTTTCGTTCACCTTGATATCCTCCACGAAGTGATGGGTTCATTTGAGTTGTTATAAAATGTTTCAACGTCCATTATTGTTTTACAACACGCATCAAACTTATACTGAAAGAAAATTAATGGACATTTCTAAAAAGCCTTTTAAAAGATAAAAATTTCCCCACAATTCGTATTTGAGGATCTATGTGATATGTTGATGAATGGTTGATTATTTAAAATAATAATGCGTCTATATAGTTGTAGAATATACACCTTCAAGGAAAGAAATCATAAACTGTTAAACTTAGAAGTAATCACGTTTATGTTGACCGAGTGATGTTAACAGATCTTTTATATTGTCGAAGTTATTACGAACAAGAATAATCTGGTTAATTTACTGACATATTTTTTGCGATCGTTTTTGACAGAAATGTTACACGTTAATTGAAAAATACACTTAAATTGTACTTATTTTTATGGTATTACTAAAAAGTGTGTTTTTGTCCTAAATTTCTGAATAAAATTATATTTTGATTTTTTGCGTATTTTTAATAAGACAAACAGATATTATGTAATTAAATAATACATCACATTTTGTTTTTATGTTTTCTATTCAGTGGTTTTTATCTGCTAATACTCTGATCTATTCAAAATGCGCGTCTGAAATGAACAGATACTTGTGATTCACAAAAATAAATTTATCAAATATTTAGTTAAATACATGTTGGTAAATCATACAAATTTTAGCACTTAACTGAGATACTCGTTACTTTTAACCAATTATTTGACTGTTATCAATCTATATTTTATTTTTTGAAATCAGTAACTTTGATGAACTAATTTATTTTCTGATTTATCTAATTATATGTGGGATTATTTTTTCAACACTTTTTCGAGATATGTTCGTTTTATTAAAGTTAAATCACTCTTTCTAATAACAGGCATACTTAAATTATCTCATTGAATTCCAAGCATCCTATTCATAACAATATTAATTTTATGCAATTTTGTCACATAAAAGGGAGACTCAACTTAATTTATAGTATTTGAGAGCTGTCTAATATCATAGTGAAATTCATGTTTTATTTTAAAGAACTTTTCTCACAAAAAATAGTTAAGATATCCACACATGCTCAATGAATTTTAAAGTAACATCGATGCAAGAACACAGCATTAAAATTAATTTTGAATAAAACTAAATCAATTTTAAATTTTATTCTTAAAAACTAAAACCGATTTTTATCTGATATTCACTTATTAAGACGCTTTTCTTGATGAAATTAGAAATGATAGTATTTTTTGTCAAAATTACAATTTATCCCTTCCACTGATTAATTATCGATTTAGGTCGGATATTTAAAATATGATATTATTTCCTGCAATCTAGCATAAATAAAGGAGAAAATAAGAATAGCTTTACCATTATCCAAAAGGCCACAAACTTATGATATATTTCATTAAGTTTAAAGGATACTGTCAAAGTTTATTTAAAACCGAATTCTTAAATTTGTTTAATTTTGCACACTTTAGCTTTTTTATAATGTTTAAAAGAGTAATTTTCTCATCATTAGATATTATACTCACGTATTTTAAAAAATTTCAAGTTTAAGCATGAAACATACAGAAATAAGAAACATTTAACGATGATCCAGAATTAGTTTTTATGAGTTTTCTCTTGATTTACGTAAAAGTAAAAATAGTCCTGAAAGATTTCAAGATCATTTTGTGAAATTTAACACTCAAAAAAGTCATACAAACGATATAGAGAGTTACCAAAATATAATAAAAAATAAACTAAATCATATTTGTAAGGATCTATTGTTATTAAAACTATACTTTTTCTGTTCGATAAAAATTTTGATCATTGGCACAAATTGGTTCAAATTTGATCATGATCACCTTCGTTTCTATGAATGATAAGAAGGATATTTACTTGACATAGAATAAGCTGTGAAAAGATTAAAAGATTTCATCTTTCGTTGATGAGGGCGGCATTCTCATGGATTGTAAAAAAATATCATTTTACTGTAGTCTAGGGTTATTTTTGTAATTTAAAAAGAAAAAGTATGATAAAATTAACATATTCAGGCGCATGTATATTTTCTTGCATTCCTTTCATTGTGTATTCATCATTTTATTTTCACAAATCAAAATAAATCATTGACTTCGGAGTGAAAAACCATGAAAAAATAAAAACGTAAAATGCACTGAATTTTCAAAATAAAAATATTTAAAATTTTCACAAATTGAACATCTTTTCTGATGTATTTAAATCTACAATGCGATTTACCATATGCAAATAAATATCAACTGGTATTTTTCTCAACATAAATAAAAATTAAAGAATAATCTGAAAATAGAAAATTAGTTTAATTCAAAAAAATGTGACGATCTCCGTATCGTGCACTTTGTTTTTATAATCTAAATTTATACTCTGTTGATTAAAAAATGTGGTTTTTATTTTCCTGTCATTCGTATTAAGCTTTCAAGAGTAAAATTTTAAATTCGTGCACGCAAACGACTATTTTCATTTATATTTTAAGCGAAAACATACATTTTGGTGGTTATTTCGCTCGAAAACTAATTTTTATATTTGCCAAACTTATCTATATATAATATATTGCGATTTATATCTCGTTTATACACGAATTCGGATGTTAGTTGGAAATTAAATGTAGGTCGATATATCTTGATAATCCTTATAAAAATCACCATTTAAATCATATTGCGATGTATTTTTATCACTGCTATACAAGAAATAGCCCAAGATCGTATCAATGGATATCTTAATGATGAAACAAATGTTAAAAGTACGACATATATTTTACAAATTTAAAATTCACCTTACTATTTAAAAAATCATCAAAACGAATACCTAATTCTTAAAGACATTTAAAGAGGATTAGAATCGACTCACAACTCTTTTATTAACGATTATTTTCCACAGATAGTTACCATGTATAAATAGAGCCTTTCATTTCTCGTATGAGTGTCAGGCAATTTCCATGTGATCTTCCACTAGGTTGATTCTTATGCTTGCGTGTGAGCTCAAGTTTCAGGGTCTACGAAATTGAGGCTATGGTGAACTGTTCGATGGTTGAACTTACGAAGCTAAAAAGAACTATAAGACATAATACAATCTATCACGACGCTTGTTCCAGGTTTGATATTTTCTACGATTATTGGCATGAGAATATTTGAATCGCGAGATTGAATTTATATCATGAAATAATCTTAAGTTTCCCCCCAAATCCAATCCCCTCAGAGATCCCTATACGTTTATATCTGCTCTTGCATAATTTAACCTTGTCAATTCCAACCGTTAAACCAGGAACCCAATGTGTTTAGACGTCTGATTAACTATTTCACAGAATATTTTCATTCTGATATCGAACTGATCGACGATTGATTCACAGTTGGTACATTCGGAATCAATAGAGGCCTCGATCATTGTGTCAGTATACGAATAGTTTCTTGAAAAACAAAGATAATTTTAAATTTCTATATTCAAAAGATTTTTGAACCTTATCGATCAACATTTTACTAACTTCGAAACAGGTATCTCTCATACCAATTATATTGTGTTTTTACTCTCCGCATCGTGTGTTAGTGGACATCCATCGCAGTAGATAAGCCATGAATGTCTATTCACAACATTTCATATTTTTTTATGTGTTAAACATTGAGTTAACCAACAAAACCGGTTCTTCATCTATGTTGGGAGAAGGCCATGTTAAATTAAAATATTTTAAACTGTGCCTTGATCGCCCAAAAGTTGTGAGACCCTGAAAAAATTCAAACCAACCAAACAAAATGTTCGAGAAAGATCGTTTTTATAAATTAGTCTTTAATAGTGATGGCTATAACTTTTGCTGTACGAGTGTGAGAGAAATAAAAACAGCATTATTGTGATCATGTAAAAAATTTATTGAGCTTATGTTTAAATAACAGGGAGTAGGACACGGAACTCTTCCCATAAAATCATAACTTTTCATATTTTTCTTTCTACCATTATGTTACTCTTTTAAAATGAATTATATTTGAAAACGAGGCACGAATAAAAGATTTTCCATGGTCTAAAATGCAAAAATGATATGTTAATAAACTAAAAACTCAAAAAAGGCTCAATGCATTTATATTGTTTGAAGACATCTTCAAAATAGTTTCACATTCTAATTGAATAAAAGATGAAAAAATTTTTAAGAAAAATGAAAATTCTGCCAGGTGTTATTTTGTTAAACTAAAGCAAGAGACAACGATAATATTCTTCAAGGGTGAGAAAATTTCCTCTATTTCTTAAAAAACGCTAAGATATAAAAATACTACTCAGAACTATAATATGTATCAGAATTGAACTATTTTTCAAAAAGAGAATGCTCAATTTGAAATGATGTATTTGATTGTTTTAAACATTTGAAAATAAGAAGGTCTCTTTTAAATTACTAAAAAACATGCATATAACATAGTTATGTTTGAAACAAACATAAATTTGTAAAATCTCACAAAATAGTGATGTTAAAAATTTAAATGTCATAAAAATTCGAAGGATAAACCAGAAATAATATATCTGAAAGAACCAAGGAAAAATATCGATTTTCTATTAAATTTGATTATGAGTGAAATGATAGAATCTCCTTTCGGTCTCGTTAATCATTAAGGATAATAATATTATATAGCTTTTCAAACTAAAAAGTTTCAAATTTAAAATTCGAATAATAGAAACAAAAGAAACAGTAGTAGTGTTTTGCGAAAGAGCTTTTAAAATATTATAAAATGTTGATTTTTTGAAAATCTTTTCTTTAAAAATTCCAAAATTAATTTTATATTTCAATGAAATACCAAAACAAAAATAACAAATGACGAATGTCAAAATATTTTACATTTGAATTTAAAAAATAACGACAAAGTTAAATGAATTAAACTGAAGTTTGTTCTGTTTGTTTTGAAATTACAAAACTGTGAAAATGGTTTTCGAGATGTAAAAATATTAAAAGTCGAATACCTTTTAGTTTTTTCTTATAAATGGTGAATCATTTTGTTAAATATTAACTTTCATAATAAACTAAAATTGTTACTTTTTCTTGAATTTACTTCGAAATGCGTGTCACGAATATAAGTGAAAATCGTCAAAGTATATAAAGCCAGATTTTTGTATATTTTTCAAAACGTAGTTTGACAAGATAAAGTTCACTAAAATTTTTAAGAGTAAACAACGTTTAATATATTTGGGTATTTTTAAGCAGTTTAATTTGTTTATTCAATCACTCAAAATTGAAATTACATTAAAAGAAAATTTATTTGTTTATATTCGATCGAATAAGATAAAATAATCAACCAAAATAAATAAATTCAAATTAACTACTTTTTGTCAATTTAACATTCTAGGAGAGGTTTAAAATAGATCCAACATAAAAGTTATCCATTTATAACCAAGTTTACCTTTTCCTCCTATTTCGACAAAAATAATTTCTGTTGACTTTAAAATAACAAACAAAAAACTGAAGTCTTAGTTTGCATGAAATTTTTTTTAAAATCTCAAATAACCTGTTAAGTATCAGGGTATTCGACCAATTAAGTTATCGTTACAATCAAATGCGTTATTCTTGCAATCAATATATGCAACTTAAAAGCAAAAATTTTAAAATAAGAATACACCTAATTGTATTCCAATATTACTTCTTTGCAGATGATAAACCCAGATAGACAAACATTCTTCAATAAAATCCAACACATTTATCTGGTGTGATTTCTTCCAACTTCCGCAAAGGAAACTACTCAATTTAGTTTCATTTTTAGGCTCGCCACGAATTACCGATTTCTTCCAAACGAGAAATATATTTTAAATTGGATTTTAAAATGTGAGGCATGCCGATAGGTATTTAAATTTGTTTCTTTCAATTCCTTTATTTTCAGTCAAACCAAGATAATGAGGAATTCTTGCATTATCAATGATCAAAATCGGAGATGTAATTCCCTTATTAATGGAAAGAAACCATAATTTCCTGATAAATCTCTTATAATCATCTCCATTTACTTTGCATTTTTGAATCTTGTGGTTCATCATTCTGTTTATTCATAGCAGTTTTCGAAAAAATATGTTTTCTTATTTCTTCTAAAACAGAAACGAAGGCAGATGATCCAGATTGTTTTTCTACATTGACGGGTTCTTGTAACAGCAGCGAATCAGACTTCATCGATAAAAAAAATTTCTATCTTTATCTGTTTCATGAATTATGTCAAAATTCGCGTATTCCACTTTCGAATCAAGAATTATGTCATAATTTCTCAGGGCAAGAACAAATTCGACATTCTTTAAAGTGTAGGGAAAACTCAGACAACACCTATCCACTGTATGGTTTAAACGTGAATTAAGAAGGTTCTTGATTCTCAGAAAAGGAGATCTTTAAGTGTTGCCATGCAATTTTCATTCACGTATGGATGTAAACGTTTATATTCCTCCAAACTTAATTGAGAATGCCCATCACCTCCACGTTTTCTCGGAAGTATTTGCCCAGTTTTCAGGTACTTCTATACAATGGTGTGTAATGTTGAATATTTTTTTAAACATTGAAGATATGGCTGAAACAGAATACCCCTCTGAAGTTATCAATACTATTGGTTGTCTACCATCTTCAGAGATGGGTGATCTCCTATGTTGGCGTCTCTTATTTTCGTCTCAACTTTCAACATTCTGTTTTTCCTATTCGTTTGATATATCTTGCTTGTTTAAGTCTTCGCCATATCCCTCAACTATATTTGTTGCCCGTTTAAATGCTTCCGTCGTTTTCGAATCTTTGGGTGGCTTTTGACATAAAACTAATTCTAGATTCTTGAAATTATTGCACGTGTTTCTTAAACGACCAGAAATAAATATTTTTATTTTCCTTATTTGTGCTTTTTATTTTATTTTTCAATAAATATAATTATCAGAATTACGCTATTGGCTGGAACTGTTACGTTATTTGCTGAACCGATTACATAATTGATGGATAAACCATATATCACAAATATTCTCAAAATTTTTATTTATAAACAGACCATGAATAATCTATTTACTTTAACATCTTTGTGACACATGCTACTTCTTCGTCAAAACCAATTGGTGAACATTATGTCAATCTCTAGATCACCAAGACACATTTTTATGTAAAAACAGAAAAAACTTCAGAAATTCATATCAATATCAGAATGCATCTAAAACGTTTCGCGTTGAATCATTGTTGGTCTTTTCGAATGATATTTAATGCGTCAATGAAATCTAGGTTTGAATTGGTCTTAAAAAACTTAAGGCTAAAATTCTTTTTAAGCTATATATTCAAATATATATTATGTTTATATTTTGATATGGTTTCGAGATGCTAAAAATGATGAAATCTACTTAAAACCTTCTAGAATTTTTGTCAGACATATACAGTTTTATAAGGTTTTAAATTTCTGACTTTAATTTGTTTGATTAAAAATAAAATTGAGTGTTAACAAAAGGATAAATTTTATAGACTGCTGAGATTAAATATTTACAAACTATTTTTATCTTAGATTCAAATAAAATGTGTTGATGATTGAGAGAGTTTAAGATTTAAGTCATCGAAAAAGATTTTAAAGAATTAATCAAGTCTCTGCGCTGAACGACGGAAAAAGTTCAAGGAATCAACTGTTGTTTGTTTAATAGTTACATTTCTAAAAATGTTAACTTAATTTTTTTTCTCAGAACTCCGTTTTCAGCATGGAAAAAATTACTCTTTTAGTGCGGATTATATCATTTCAAATGTTAGTGAACGATGTTAACTATTCTATAATTCCCAGCAAAATAATGTTTCAAGAATTTATTTTTCAAATAGACTCGCTCAAAGTTAAT
The DNA here is from genome assembly GCA_024349245.1 of Neodontobutis hainanensis. Classification (NCBI taxonomy): domain Eukaryota; kingdom Metazoa; phylum Chordata; class Actinopteri; order Gobiiformes; family Odontobutidae; genus Neodontobutis; species Neodontobutis hainanensis. Next base: position 163,492 of record JALDNG010000353.1, on the reverse strand, counting down.
CTTTTTAAGTTACATTTTTTCTGTCTGTGTTTTACACGATACCATTAACATGTGATTTCATTCTCAGTAGGATTTGAGTCTTTTGTTGATTAAATCATCATTCTCTGAAAACCGACATTAAACCTAATGAAAAATAAAATTTCTCTCATGTTGTTCATGAACACGATTATGAAATTTAGTAAAATATGTTTGACCTAAAAGGTGACTAATTTTAGAAAATATAACAAATATTATATCAATGGAACATCAATAAAATTGAGTTGTTTTTTAAAAATTTTATAATACTTTTAAATACGCTTAAAAATATGCATATCTTTGGTGACTTCGCTCAATATATAACTCATAAATATTGAAATGAGTTTCAAACATAAAAAGAATATCATACACACTTTTCAGTAAATTAAAATCTGGGAATCATGGCATATTTCAAAAAGTTAAATGATTAACAGATGCTAAAATTCAATTTGAAAATAAAGACATAAAAATTTTAAAAATTAAAATATTTGGATTTTATGTATAAATGTAACAAATTACAAATATGTTTCATTTTTATTTAAATTTGAGAAAATGAGTATTCCTTTAAAATCACTTCTGTGCTTAAATCTTAATTTTTATTCTCTTAGAATTTTAATTTTCAAATTTAAGAAATCCAGATTCCTATTAAGGTATATATACATAAATATAGATAGATATTAATTATTTTTCGTCATAATTAGCATAAAAAGGCAGATTTACAGTAACCATGATGAATAAAGTATGTTTTAAGTTATTTTGGTTAAAAATTGTCCATTTAAGATAAATTCAGAATAAATTCATGAAAATGGATGTTATAAATTGAATTGATTTTCGATTAAATAATTACTTACGTTTATCTGTATATTAATCGCAAAAAAATATTTGTTGAAACTAACGATTAAACGATTTATCTTTCTGTAATTTATCAAAGTTCAAAATAATTAAATTCTAGGCTCGAGTTTCCTATACTTTCTGAGACATTCGATACAATACTTTTTTTGACAGTTCAAATATTTTTCACAATTTTTCTTCGTAACAACTCAATAAAAGGTCAGAAAAAGAATAAACACTAAAAAAACGCTCCTTTGTTAAGTTATCGAATACCTAAACAATTAGAGTTTTGTAAAAGCTACTAACAATCAAAACTTCCTTTCAAGTGACAAAAGCTTTAAATTTCATCTGAAAAGAAAGACAATTTTGATACAACTGAGTTGAAAGTTAAATCGAAAAAATAAGAAGGTATTCTGTCATAGAAACAGCTTAAATCTGTCAAAAGAGCTTTTTAACAGTTTGCAAAATAATGCTAAAATTATTAAAACTGGACATCTAACTCATATTAAATTCAGAGGGGTCGATTTACTGTTAAAAATAATCGTTTTCTAACACACAGAAATGATACTCTGCCTGCCTGTTAATAAGTTCGGTTCCACAATTCCCAAACATAATCGAGTAGAATTTGAAATTTCGGAAAGAACATGACATTATTAATTTATCTTAAAAAATTTTGACAGAAAAGGCGTGTTGCTTATGGCGTTTTTAAACAAAAAATGACAATAAATAGTTTTTTTAAGATGTTTTAATTCTTTACTGTTTTTGGAAAAAGTAGAGACAGAAGTGTATCAGTTTACGCTGCATTTTTTAACATAGAAATAGATTAAAATTAAATATTTCAAACAACGAAGATAGGAAAAACAATTCTTTATGTCTCAATAGGTTTAAGAATCGTCTCTAGAAAAGGGCTAATAATTGTAGGCAATAATATTTGGCGAATATTTCTAATAATAGTAATGTAACGAGAATTATAATATTGAAGAATATAAAAATCAATATAATTATGATCTGCCAGAAGACTCACAAACATACATCAATAAAACCAAAAACTCATCAGCATTCTATTCGTTTTAAAATCACCAAAATGTTAAATGTCTGCTCTCATAACATTTTCGAAACTTCTAGAAAATTTAAGGAATTAAAACTCATTAATTTAGTTTGTATTCAAAATTTTAGATTTATTTAGTTAAAATCAATGTTGAGAAAAAGTCATAAAATTTTTATTTGTTTCGATTCTTCAGTTGCAAGAGAAAATTTTGGAAGTTCAAAACGTCTTGTCTTAATTTATATCAAAACTTATGTTAAATATTTATCAACCTTTTTGTTCATACAACATTTGATTTCAAAAAAACATAATTGCATCGTTTAGAAGACAAAATGAACATTTATAAATGACATAATAATTTTACATGAATAAAAATGAGCTAAATTATTAAATAAAATCTAATTTTTGGAAATTTGCAGTTCTCTATCATTGAATAAGACATAATCATGATATTTATAATTAGTATATTGTAAATATATTTAGAAATCATATGATAGTTACGAGACAACGCAGAGTAAGAATTAACATAAATAAAGATAAATGACTCAAAATAAATTTAATATTTAAATTATAATTTGATTGAATTAATTCTTGACATCAATAAATATTCAAATCTTATCTGTTGCAAACATCAACGACTTTTAAAATGACAGTTCCAATTTTAACACTATATCATTTTACATAAAACTAAAATATTCAAAATTAATTGTCAGGAATGTCATAAGTCGCATTAATTTATTGAAATTTAAATTGAATTAAATTTTCAAAAAGTAAAATTAACAACGTATCTATTGATGGTTTTCAATAATATGGGGAAAATAAAAGGAAATTTTTTTGATGATAATTTAAATTTAGTTGTTTAGTTGGTTTAATTTGATTTACACGATGATAAATATTGACATTTTTTATTTCAAAAAATATCTTTGATTGTCCAAATAATCACGAAACTAAACATGTAAATTGCTCTCTAAACTAGCATCTAAATCTAAGCGATAAAATTTTTTTCAATATAATTGGTACATTAACTATTTAGTGATCAACATTTCATCGTTTTCAACTTTAATTTTGTATAAATTTAAACAACGATGATAAATTGACACGTTAACGTGTATATGTAAGGTATGCTTAATTTCGGTTTATGTCAAATACCTAAATTTTATTATTCATGAAACATTAAAAATCAATGAAGCATGACATTTAGATTTATAAATAATGTTGATATGCTTAATGATGTGATTTATAGACGAATAATTTTTCCCGATCGGTTCATTTCGAAAGCATATTCGTCAAAAAGTAGGAAAATGAAACCTAAAATTGCATATATTTTGAAAGGATACAATGCGAAAGATGATAAAATATTCAAGAAAATTTTATCCACATAAACGTGGGTGTTAATCAAAATTAAACCAAAAATAACTCACAAACATGATTTAAATTATTCAGGTTATTAATTGTTTGTAGGAGTGTGCTTGAAATATAAGAATGAAATTTAACAACTAAATGATCAGAAGGTTGTTTATATGTTCCCCCCATGATAAATTCTATGCCTCGAAGCCAATTTTTAATCGATGATTTATTTTGTATTCAAAATTATTCTCAAAATCTGAAATATATAACATCAGAACAAATTATAACTCGATATTTTTCTCAGTATCTGCGGAATTCAATGAAAAAATATAAAAATGAATGATACTCCTTATCAATTTGTGGTAGTCACAATTTATAATCCTAACTTATATAAAAATTTCAATGAAAAAATATGTCAGAACTATACGTTTTAAAATCAATTTGTATCCTAAAATTAGTTTTATGTGATAAAAAATTTTACTTTGAAAAGCGGAACATATTAATGGACGAATATTGTTGACATGATTGATAATAACCACCTATAATCTATCATTTGGTTTATAAAATTTAATTTTTTCTCAAATTTTAATCTTCATGATACAATGAATTATCTGTAGTATGTTTACATTTTTTCAGAAATTAACAAATTATCAAATAATTGAAAAAATTTAATGTTTATAAATTATGAACTTATTTTGCATTAATACAATTGGTGGTTGGCATTCAATTAATCTAATTAAATTTTGGTTGTTTATTTTTACAAATACAGATTATTTTATTCTTAACTTCGACAAAAGATAAAAATATCATAAAATAAATTTTAAGTATATCTATCTTTTATATTAACAATTAAAATATTTTCTTTTTCAAAAATTTAAGTTTTTTAATATTTTTCTTCTTTGGCGTGGATGAGGTCAACTTATCTGAGCTTCTTTCGAAGAAAGTATCCGTACATGCACGCCCTTTCACAAGATACCTTTCTGTGCTCAACGCGCGTTCGGCCTAATTTCGTTGTGTATACACCTGTTATCATGTATTGTGAGAATTTCCTTCAATACACCCCTCCTCATGTCTTCCACACTTTGGGGAAACCTTACCTCGTGGCATTGGTTCGTTAGTTAATTTAAAATATGGCCGATCGAGCATTCTCTAGGTATGCATAAATACCTAGGAATGATTTGAAAATTAACAGTTATCAAATTATCTTAAACTCACAGAATTAATATGTAAAAAAATAAAAATTTACACTTATAAGTTTTAAATTGTTATATCACGAATGAAACTTATTAAAAGATCATTAAATTCAAAAACTTCAAATATATTTTTATGAAGTTGAATAAAATAGTATTTGAGAGTAAAATAACATTATAATTATCTAATTTATAAAAAATTACTTTCAACCCATCTCAAAATGGAAAATGATTATTTTTTTAAAAAGTGTCATTATTTTATGATATATGATGAAATTTAATTTTTCGAATCATCATTAATAAATTTTAAATGATAATTTCACTCAAAAAATACTTAAATTTCAGATTATAAAAATTTAAATCCTTTGAAATTTTCAATATGGATTTTTATGCTTCTACTTAACGTTTGATAAAACAATTTAACTTTTAACATCACTTGAAATATCAAACCGTATAAGTTAGTATTTGGATGTTTAAAAATTTTCTCTGCCAAATTATCTCGAATTAAAACATGAAGAATTATCATTTAAATTGATATTTAGATAAAAAAAGAATTATTTATGTTTGATAAAATATCAAGCTTCTCTATATAGATTAATTTTTTCTTAAAAATTCTACTAATTAAACATTTCAGATAATTTATTCTGATTGATATATTTTAAGGTTAAAAATCACTTTTTTAAATTTATTAGAATAACAATTTTTTTAATTTTGGCCTTGTTTTATAACGATCTATTTAAAAACTGATAAGACAAGGAATGAGACAAACTCAGACCACGAATCACTTATTTTAGTTTCAGAGGAATTTTTGTTTTTGTCATGATCATTGAATTTTGAAAAAATCTCTGATAATTGAATCAATAAAAGCTTTTCATGATATGTTACTTAAAAATAATAATTAAGCAAATTAAATGCTTATGATAAAATCTAAGATGCCACATGATGCTATATAAACTATAATGGAACTAAAAATCTTAAATAAGTTGTATTATCAAGAATAAAAAATACTTGGGAATATGATAATCTCCAATTCGATGATTTCTTCGTGAAAAAATTCACATTGATTGGTCATGAGTGTTTCTTAAAAATAAGGCAAATTATATTTATTATCAACTTAATTTTTGTGAATATTACGTATGAAATTGATTTTGATCTCTGTTTACGTTAACATGAAATTTTAAAGTTCAAATATTTTTTTATTCAGATTATGAATTATTTTTTCGAGCTTCGTACTTCACGTTTTTTCGAGCTTAAAAATTTTTGAGATTGATGTTGTATTTATTTTCATGGTATCATAGCCTCATGTTTTCCATAAATGATGAAAAAAAATATTTTAAACACATAAAAAGAACATAATGCTACCATTATTAAATAATCAACAAAGATAAGTTATTCAACACATGTTCAGATGTACTTTTTAATATCGAGCAATACAATAATGTAAGAAATAATCTTCCGAATAACGATATATATTTTGAGTGAACTTATTTTTTAAAATTATGCCGAATGTAGTCTTAAATAATCCCATATTAAATTTAAAATTCTTTTGTAAAAAGGTAATTTATAGGTTATATGAAGCTAATAACGACTATGTACGATATGATACATCCCAGCCCTCTTCAGTTTTAAATAAGAAATATGAAAAAATATGTGAGAATTATAATACACCTTGAGAAAAATTTTCTTTGAAATTCTCAAAAAGGTAATTGTTATGGGTTTCTTTTGAAAATATTTCTCTACAATCTGAATTCAAAAGAATGCGGCGACTCAATGCGAGGATTTGCTAAGCTCAGAAAATTGTAAAAATAGTTTCACATTTATTAGGAGGTGAGATGTACTAAATATGATTTTGTAAAATTTAAATTTCATTTAATTCAGGGGTTTTGCATGGACGAGTCATGTATCCCAAAAATGAAGATTAAAAATAATTAATTTGAACATTTTTTATGTTAATCATATGATATCAATTCCTTAAACTCAAATTAAAAATTTTAGCACGCGCGCTAGATATTTTTGCCATTTTCATTATAAAATTGAGCATGCGGAATGCTCGCCTTGATTATTATCAAACGTTGTGTCTGTTTGTTCTCAAATAAATTTAACACAATTTAACGTTCATAAATTTTTAAATTAAAATTTCAACAGTACGCATCATTTTTAAAATGTTTATGTATATAAAGTGTATAGTAAGACTAGTTAAATAAATTTGACGTCAATTGTGATAAGAATAGGTTTTTAATACTGGATAAAATATTTTAAAAATTAATGGAAAGGGCACGCGCAAATTAGTTATTAAACATACAACCTTTGATGAATTTTACATTCTATTCAACAAAATTCAGTTGGCAGAAAACCTCAAAATATTTCAAAAAGTTATTTTAAACGTGGTGTCTTTGGTTATCAAAAAAATAACAAATTATTTGAAATCAAGAGGAAGGATTGTTTTATTAAGTTTTTTTTCAGTGATTTAAAACGACGGAGTTCAAAGAACTTTTTTCCTTATGCATTGGATATCCAAGTATTTTTTGAACTTAAACAGAAAATAATACCATTATACGAATTTGATCCAAGCAAATATAAAAAATATGCTACAGACAAGAGAGTGGAAACTTTACCCATTTCTAATTCAATAAGCGTGATCAAAAACTCTCGTGGTGATAAAATAGTATTAATTGGAACTATTAAAGATCACGATAGAGGGAAGAAAATAGTTAGAGAGGTATAATACCGAAAAATGATTTTAGGTTATAAAAAATATGTGCCCTGATATTATAACATTGGATTTGACGTTTGGATTTTATCTTGGTTTAAAATTTTTACACAAATTTATTCTAAGCTATGTACCTGAGTTCAAAATTAACTCAAGATATTTTCTCGTATGATCATTGAAATCATTTTTTTGAATTATTCACCTCTAAGTTTGAGAAAATTTTTTAAATCAATTTAATGAAATGTGTTCATCTGACATAAAAATATTTAACATCGATCCAATTAAAAACTTTATACATGCGAAATATGTTAATTTAGTCATTCAATAATTGTTAACAACTGTGAAAATTATTTTGATGATCAAACATAAAACCTCTTTGATTTCAAATTTTAAGAAAATAAAGATTTCCCTTAAAAAGCTGAAAAATTCAATTTTTAAACACTAAACATTATTAACATCGAAAACAGGAGTTAAAATATTTTAATAGAATATAAGTCACAAATTTTCAATTTTCACCTCATATATTTCATTTTTTACAAAATAACTCAAGATTTGAGCGAGTTTGAAAGTTTTAAACTTTTTATCTACACATTTAGATTTTTTAATTTTCTAATTGTTTTAAAAGTTGCATTGTGATTCACAATTTCAATCTTTAATATCCAGCGATATTCATCTTATTTTCAGTCTAAAAATGAAACTTAACCATTTTAAAATCTAAATTTTATTTTGTTAAGATTCATCGATATTCATGAAAATTAGTCAAACATACTATCATACTAAATGTCATAAATATTCTCATTGATTGATTCTGTCGTTATCCATTTAAAGATGCAATAATATTCAGTTTTATTGCTTTTAATTAAATTTTCGTGTCTTGTTTTTAGTTGATAACAAATAATCATTCATAAATACGTTTATATATTAAATATATTCTCTTTTAAATTTAAATCAATATTAATATCGTATTTATTTTAAATAAATAATAAATCATTGTAATATGTAAATAATTTAAACCATTCACTGAAAAAATTTAGATTGCCCTGTTTAAAGCTGGCCAATTTTTGAATTTTAAGGAAATCCCAAACATATTCGAAACATGTTTATGTCATAAACACTGGATTTCTGAATATGACATTGCAATTAATGAGGTAAGTTTTTCTTCAAATTACTGTAAAAAGTAAACCTGAAAATATTAGTGATAAAATTAATCGCATTATATTCGAATACGTGAATTTATAAAAAGGTTAACGTGACAAATTTGTTTAATTATATAAAATCCTGTTTACCAAAAATCTAATTGTTTTTAAAATGATAAAAAGAAAATTTCGTGTAAAAACTATAAATTAAAAAGCTAATGTGTTCAAAAAGTCTCAAAAATTCTAGTTTATAACTGATATAATTTTGCGGCAATCGAAACTGGTTTTTCCTTTTTTAAGTTACAATTTATTACTTCGAGTATGGTTTTTAAATTTTTGTGAAATAATAAATGTGAACTTTTACTTTTTAAAAGACAAAAAACAATAATTAACACGTTTAAAATCTTAAAAGTAGCAGTTTTGTGATTTAGAAAAATATCTCTATTTTAGTCATGAATGTAACTCATAAAATTTTTAAATTTGATCATGTCTTAGATTGAAACATTAAAAGTTTTTCATTTTGAATTTTGAACATATAAAATCTAATTTTTACAGAACTAACAACGAGAATTTTAACTGTTCAATTTAAAAGATAAAAATAAAGAGCAAAACAATTTAATCTTTTCACCAAATAAAAGAATGATCTCAACACAACGTTTGAGTTGATTTTTTTGAGTTATAAATCTGGAATATAAAGTTTAACAATGCCAGATCGATAATCTTCAACATTTTCTCTTGATTATCCTTTGTTATTAAAACGAATATATTTCTCAGAAATTTCTTTCTACCTCATCAAAACTCTTTTTATATTTAATATTCTCAAAAACCTTTTGAAATTTACATATGATTTAATTTTATGTTTTGAATTTGATGATTTTGGGATATCTTTAAAAACAAAAGCTTTTATTTAAAGAAGTTAAGATTACAAGAAGAAAAGAACTAACCTTGACGTTATTATCGTTTTATGAAATCCATTTAATATTTAAAAAATAAAAAAAAGATTTTTTTAATGTCATTTTTAACATCAAAATTATAACTTCTTTTCAGAGTTTATTTTCATTTACTTAGAAAATTGATCTCTTTTAGAATGAATTTATATGAAAATCTTCATTTATATCATATTGACAGATTAAATGACTGATTTTCGGAAAGAGTTACACTTTCATTCATATGCTAAGACAAAAATATTCCAACGATTTTCCTCTCCATTAAATTTTTTTAACCAATTCAATGAATAATATTCCTCTTATAAAATCAATACGACAAAATATTTTCAATCCTTGACATAAACTATCATGATTTTTGCACCTTTTTATATTTCATTCTTGTTTATAGGCATATCATATACATTTTGGGAAATCTCATTTTAGTTATAGTTATGGTTATATTCTTAACTAATATATTTTTACATTTTATTAATTTAGTCTAAAAAATTACCGTTTTCTTCTGTTCACCCAGTTAGCTCACGGCCATATTTTGATTTGGTATTTTTAATGTTATATTTAAGTCATACCACCCAGAAATAGGTTTACTTTTAATGAACCCTGAACTCTACGCTGTATTAAAAAAAATTACTCCGTCTGAAATCAAAGATCAAAATAAATTAAATGAAATTGTTGATATGAAGTAATTCATGAAATTTCTATCAAGTTTCGAATTTATCGTGTCCAAAGACGTGCTCGAATTCATCGATCCAATTTATAACGATGAAAAAACAAATTTCGCAGCTAAATATATGGCAAATAATATTATACAAACAATTAATAACAGATATGCAGAGTTTTCTCGAAAAGGTATTTGCTTGATGATTTACTTAGGTATAAACAGCCCTGTGTGGTGTGCTTCAGTTTTTAATTTCTTGAAAATTCCCAGAGTCTTGAAATATTTCAAGACACAAGGTTACAATTTGATTTCTTAAAGAGATGAGTAAAAGCGAGTTAAGTTTCTCATATTCATCTATTAATTTTCAATGAAATTTTCAACTTATAAAATGGATTCATGACATTTTTAAATTTAATATATAACAAATATGTGTCTGAAAATTAAAAACGTACCAGTCTAATTGTGATACTTGAAATAAGTATGTTAGTTTGAGGAAATTTGACAATTTTTGGGTTTTAAATTCAAATCAGATATTTAATCTTATAATAATCATTTTATTGGAAAAAAAGCGGAAGAAAAGATTAAACTCATGAAATAAAACTCATTTTAAATGAATCACTTACACTTTTAAGTTTGATTTAATTGTTTTAAATCAAAAAAGAAAAGTTATGTCAATCCTCCTCGACTGAAGCTAATGTTCTGTTGTTAAAAACAATTTATACTGACATTTAAGTAATTTTTGATTTCTTCGTTTCGTATGATAATAATTACCAATTTATTTCAGGGTTTAATTTTCTTTTTAAATTATCCAAAAATGTTTAATTTTTAATGTGTCTTTTACTTAATTTTTTAAATTAAATATAATTAAAATTCTGACAAAATTAAAGAACATATCAGTTGTTTTTATAAAATCAAAAATTCTCAAAATTTAACAAAGTTTCAATATTTCAATGATAAACTAGTTGTAAATTGTTAAATTTTTCCTGATCAACAATGACTAGTAGAGAATAGAGAATCACTTTTCCGAATTTACAAAAAAAATCAATAAAAGAATATTCATGATGTCTTCAAAAGATTTAAGTGTTGTAAGATAAGGATTCGTGTTTTTTGACATACAATATAGGTTTTTAATGTTTTTAAAAATTTTGTCGATTATTTTGAATAAACTGTGATATTTTAAGGAGTTTATGTTCTATTTGGTATTTAATTTGACAACGAACGTCATTGAAAATAATTTTGTTCAATAAACTGCGATCTAGAAAAAGATATTTTAAATCAAAAGGAATGTAATTGAGTGATAAAAGTAAAAAATGCTGAAGTGTCACTTCAGTGTTTTATCTTGAAACTCTTCTTCTGGTCTTTTTTATCAATTAAATGACATTAGTATAATTTAAAATTATATTTGAAAATCAGAGATAACATTATTATTCGTGTTTAAAGAGATGTAATTGTTTCAATCATGTTTAATAAGTTAAATTTCTCAAGTTTTTCATTTGATTTTTACATTTCATAAACACTGGTTTTCTGAAAAAAAATCATCACAGTTGAGCAAAAACTCACATTAATATTTAAATAAAAATAAATGGAAATAATCTGGTCAGTATTTTGTGTATTTATAATTAAATTTTTTGATTTTACACTTTTTAATTGAGACTACGTAAGATACACAATTTACATAAAATTGAATTTTAAATAATCAATACCTCATCTAATATATTATTAAAATATACCTTTGGGTTGTAATCAAATTGAAAGACTTTAGAAATTCACTCCCATATCACAGTATTTCAGTTAAATTTTAGGTAATAGTCTGATTTGAAAATAAACTTTAAAACAAAAGTTCATGCTTCATTCAAAGGTGAAATAAGACACGTTTTGACAAACGAGACTAGATAGTAATTTATAAAAACCGCCTTTGCCTTTCAAAATTTTCTTCAATATAGAGATCAAATATTTCATTCCCTAATCATCAACATTTTGAAATTAATAATTATTCGATGAAATTAGATATCTTTTTAACTATTAATTCTTTAATAACACGGTTAAAAAACTTATTAACTTCTCATTCTTAATTATTGATTTAATTTTCCTTTATAATGCGTGATTCATTAGGTGAATCTTGAAATGTTTATTCCTTTTTGTAACAGTATATTATTGCGTAAGATAATATCGTTCATGGAAAATATACTCATTCAGAAAATAATTAAAAAGATTGAATGAAGGTTTTAAAATATAGAATTATCTCAGAATAACGTTAATTTTATCCTCAAGATGATTGACAATTAGTAACCACTCAAGAGTCTTTTAAATTATAGTTTTTTTATTAAAAATATGATTATTGTACATAAAATTGCTTTGACAGATATCGTGTTTTGATATCATCAGGTAAAATTGTTTTTATGGTTGTCAAAATACACCGAATTTACTCTCAAAAATGAAATCACACAAATTTTTTCTCTTTCTAGCCTTTTGAAAATTGGTACCATTTCGGTAATCGTGTATTTTATCTTATAACATCATAAATGTAGTCATCAATGAGTTAAATTCACATGCTAGCTCCGTTTTTATCATTTGATTCTTGATGTATCCGACTTATATTCCATTTTACATTATTTTTTTGTTTTTATCATAAAGTGTGCAACGAAATTACAATAATTAACACAATTCAACCAAGATAATAGTTTTATCCTCAAAAAGTGAAAACATAAAATTTTTTTAATCATTCATTTTTATAAGAGCATTTTAAACTTTCGAAAATCATCGAACATTAGTAAAATGGAACCGAGAGATATTAGTTCATAAAAATTGTTCATTTTTGTGTTTCATGAATAAATATCAAATGTATTAAATTTTAAGCTGCTGATCATCTCTATAACGAAACAAATTAAAACACGAACCTGTGCATGAGTTATTATATCTCGATATAGATCCAACGCTTACGAAACTAGATTTAAGCAATATCTAAGGCTTATAATTGACGAATAATCTTCTTGAACTAATTTAGGTAAATCCTAAGTGGAATAAAATTTTAATCATGTCTCCAAAAACAATAAATATTTGGAGCTTTTTATCTTAACATATTTTGAACAACCCAAAAGATTTGTTTTTCAATCGATAACCAAGAGGCATAAAAATATGAGGGAGAACAATCTTAAATGTTTCAGATAATGTTAAAAAAATTAATTCTTGTGAATAATTCTAAATTAATTTGAGAATTCGTTATACATGAGCTTTTATTCATGTTGAGAAAACTAAGAAGAGGAATAGAAAGATAAGATATTAAGCGATAAGTTTTGGTGAATTTATGCTATTTCAAAACTTTCATTTAATTCAATCACACTAAATTGATTAATGTGTATGACATTTGATATTTATTCATTTATAACAAGTAATAATTTGAATATTCTCTTTAATTTGATCTTTTACTATTCAAAGTTTTTCTTTATTTTATTTTCGAGTGTATAGTTTAAGAATTTTAATTGTAATAAAACATTTTATACTGATTCAACCTATTTGAATCGAAGAGTCTTATTTTTATTATTCATCTTTTAGAAATCACTCATGTTTATCTTAACACAACGTTCAATGTATATGATAAAATGAACCATTGAAAATTATAATAATTTTTGTGTATTTTTTAAATTAAAATTTAATGAAAATACAAAAATTCCTTTAATTTAATCAAATAAATTCGTTTGAAGTAATGATTCTAATTTTTAAACAAGGACTGATTTTGAAACCTTTCTCAATGTGAGAATTTTTTTAATTGCGTTATTATATTGAAAAATTTTAAAATATCATCATTTTCTCCTCATGCAAAAATTCTTTGTTTCCGCATTTTTAAACTTAAATTAGTCCCACATAAATTCCTTGTGCAGGCTAACGTGACATCTATAACATGAATCCTTTAACAATCGTTTCTGCCAAAGTATTCAAAACTCTAATTTAATCACATCGAATAGCTCAAATCAAATATTTTATGTACCAACGAGTAACCAGGTATGTTGATGCAAACCACTTTTTCAAATTTAATATGTTCTGCTAAATGTATTCTATTAACGATAAACCTCAACTTTTACAAAATAACTTTAAATCAATAGTCTCTGGATATTCATAACCTTTAATAAAGAGACTGATTTAATAAATTAAAAATCATAAGAATTCATAATATTTTAAAGATTTTAAAATTGTGTATATCCATAATTTAATCATTTACATTAAATTACTTTGATGCATTTTAACTTAAGACAGAACAAAAAAAGTTAGAATATGTTTCAAAAGTCTCATGATATCATTTTTAAATTTATTCCACTCAATTAAAATGCATCAGATAATGATAAATGAGCGATCAATTAAATACTGTTCTAACTTTTATCAAAGATAAGTTATCTTATTTTGTTATAACACAAAAACAACGATTTTATTTAATGTCCTTATTTATTTCTCTAAATTTTGAATTTTATCAATCATTTTATGTCATGTAAGATTTAACTGAGCCTTAAGATGTTTAAAAACATGAAATATTTTTAATACAACTCGTCGTAAAATTTCAAATAATCTCATGAAAATATCCATCTCGATAAACTATATTTTTGACATATATAAATAAAACATATTTCTGTTTTTACACACGATTAATTAAAATATCAAAACAAACCATATTATCATATTTCATAAAATTCAATAAAAATTTATCTTAAAAATCTCTCTTCAAGATGTTACATACATTTAATTTAACATATACATTCTTTTAGTTATCAGTTCTGTAACTGAGATGTTTAAAATTTTTATTATTTTCGTTAATTTAATTTTTATTAGATAAAACTCATAATATTCAAAGTGATGTACATTTGACAACGTATATTCCTTGAAACTTGAATAAACATCTTAATATAATCTGCCTTTCATTAATTCAATTTAAATTTTGTTTGATTATGATTAAAACATACCTATTTTTCTTTCGTTTTAATGAAGTTCAATCTTAAAGTTTTTCACTTTCTCAGACTTTTTACAATTTCACGAATGATCTATTATTTTTGATTAACAAACTACAAAGAAAATTAGTTTTTGGTTTTTTTCACATTTACAAATAAAATAAAGATCAAATATGTTTTTTCAGCGAAATAGTTCAAAACTATTTCTTATTATTTGATAAACACAATCGAATATAAAATTTACGAGTGTTGAGATTAAAAAATATCGTGTTAAACTGGAATGAGAAATATTACAAAAATTCAAAATATTAAAATTTATTTCACTTTTTTGTTTGTCTTTTAATCAATATCTGTTAATTTATCAGAGAACACATCACAAGTATCAAAGCTTAATATGACTGGGTTCTAATTTAGCTGGTTAAAAATATCAGTTGAATATATATTTCAAATTAAAATTTCAGAATCTGAAAAATGAACTTAATGAGATTTTAGAACACAAGGAAATAGTACAGTCAGTTTTTTAAACTTTAATTATCCTGAATATTTTAATACTAAGCATCTAATCAGATATAAGTGTAAACAAATATGATAAGGTGAAAAATGACAAAATATATTGTAAAAAGATTTATCTTTTGAAGGTAAAGATTTGTGCTGAACGAATAACATTAATTCAACTCTTTCGTAAAATCTTGTTGTTTAAAATAACCATAATAATAATTATCTGGTTAAAAACAATTTTTTCCTCCTCCCATCTGCAGAAGTGATTATTTTTGGTTTAAGACACTTCTAAGTTCTTATGGAAATTTTTCATTTGTGTAATAGATTTAATAGCAGCTTCACATTGTGTCTGAAGTTGGAAAATTATCGAAATTCTTAAGTGAGCTTCGAGAATATTAGTTAGATTAATCACAACGAGAACCATGAATTACATGGATCTTCTAAAATATCAAATTTGAAATTATCACGTTTTACTTCTTTTTGTAAGTTGAAAAGAATTTTTGTAAAGAGTTAAATTGTCTCAGATCAATGAATTATCTAAATTAAATATTATTTTACAAAATTACTCTCCATCAAAATCAATGATTAGCATGGGAATTATCGATCTTGGACAAACTTTGTGATCAAATTTTGAACAATTTCTTTTTTTGGTAAAAAAATCAATTCTATAGAATTTGTGTCAAGATGCAAAATTGCGGAGCGTATCCCGATTTATGAAATTTAATGTTAAAAGACTTTCAAAGATCAATTTTATATCAAAATTGAGTTATTTTTCTGTTGCCAAAAGATGTTATTATACTTCACCAAATTTCCCTAATTGTCTTCCTGAAAACGCACAATTCCACACTGTTTAATAAACTGTGACGATTTATCTGCATCTGCAAAATATGTATCCTCAGAATATATTCAATTGACGCAGTCATGAACTATTCGCATCTTTTAATTTTTTAATTCACACGCATAAAGTAGAAATCTTAGGAATTAAGCATGATAGAATTTTAAATAATTGACATATTTTTATATTCAAATAAAAATTGTTGGAATTAATTCTGTCAACATAAAAATTACCCAACCGCGTTGACGATTATTTTAACGGCAAAATGAACATTTATCTTCTAGTTGTTAGATATTTATGTTGAGAAGTTGTGAAAAGATTTATTTATAATTTTTATAATTAACATGGTTCTTTGAAATATTAAGAGCGACTTTTAGAATTTTAAATGAATAATATAACTTAAAAATAATGTTTTATGGGTGCTTTAAAATCTCAAAATATTTTTTGAGTAAACATGTGTTCAAACCCCGGATAAAATTTGAGATGATTTGTCACAACCCATATCCTACAATATGTATCATTGCATCTCTAAATTTAAAAAATGAGTAAAGTAGCTAATTGGTGACCTATGAAAAAAATTTCAAATCAGTCTGATTCCACTCTGTTATTCATCTGAATTAAGAACTTAGAGTTGAAGTCTGGGCCTCAAAATTCACGATTAAAGCTATTTATACGCCTAAAAGAAAAATATTTTGGCTATAAGTGTTCATTTACTTGAGATTTCTCCTGCTATATTTATCTATCTGAATTTAGGGTAAATAAATTAAAAAGGCAAAATTTATAATAACTATTTTGTTCATAAAAATTAAGTCGTTTTGTAATTTGAATTAGATTCGAAAATGTGGCTCTCCAAAGTTTCATGAATAAAATTGTGCGATATTTAAGCTTACATTAATTTATATAGTTTGTCTCTTGGTTGATGATGCAACTTGTCCAAAGAATCTATGATTTAAATATTTTAAATTAGCAAACTGAAACAAATAATTTAATCAAGCCTTGATCAACTCTCATCTCTTTGTTAAAAATTCAACAAAAATAATGTGCTTCACTCGAAAAAAACTGCAAATATTTTTGAATTAAATTATCGAAATTTTCATAATCTATGAATTTCTCGAAGGTCTTTCATCTAACACCGTCAAAATAAATGCTAAATTCGTCATTTTTTAAGAAAATTCTTTGGTGTACCCTTTAGTAAATGTAACATCGTTGAACTTAATATTGTTAGCATCTGTTCAAATTATCAAAATAAATCATCCCTTTGTGCTAATTAAGCAAATTTAAGCTGTAGGTGATTCATTTATGTGCTTGAGAATAATATTTATAATTAAATTTTAACCACAAGTTATGTCTCCTGTTTTAGCATGATGTTTTTGTTTAACATCTCGAAAAAATATATAAATTGATTGAAAAACTTTGGAAAAGTATTCTTGATTTCTAATTTTACTGACAGTGCTGTTTTTGATTTTTCCCGTTTTTTAAATTTCGTCTAACTGACATAACTGCCTATCCGAATTTGATCCAATCTTTTAATTGATAATATTCACAAAATTAAACTAAAATTAAACAAATAAACGATTTTTCACTCCCCGAAAAACAACAGCGTATTCTTACATGAGCCTGTTCTGTCCAAAATAACCTTGAATGACTGCCTCATCAAGAACAAGCACAATTGAATTTACACATATCATGAATTGTTGACTATCTTGAATAGTCTCTCAGCAATCATATGTTTATTAATCTGTTCTCTCGCATCAATTGGTAGTAATTTATTTCTATGATTATGATATTTCCTAAAATAGATCCATTGATATAATAACAGAAAATATTCCATATCTACCAATTTTCGCGGATTTTAACCGAATAGTATGAAAAATTTTTCCCACCTCGACAAATCTGTATTTAAAACTTATAATTTTTTGAAAAACATATTATCACTCTAAAATTCTACATTTTTATTTTACTCTTCTTAATATATTTTGACATCGAAATACTACAGATATCTCTTCTTATAAAGGTTACCACTAAATGACAAATGCTTTCAACATTGATTTCGATTGAGTTATGTTTTAGACAGGAAATTTAATTATTATATCGTGTTTCGATTCTAAAAGATTAAACCATTTTACAAAAAGTAAGATTAATGGAAAGCTTCAATTTAATAAAGTGAAATAAACCGAAAAACCTAAACATAAAAATTAGCTTCTTGAAGAGAAGTAAATAAAATAATAAGGTTCAAACATATCTTACAGAATTGCAAATTAATATGAATTTTGTACTTATGAATAACAAACATTGATTTTGATAACAATTTTCACGATTATTCTGAATATTAATAAACAAACTTTTCGAATTTCAACCTTTTACAGGTGTGCAAAAATGAGTATAATAAATTTTATTCAGCATTTTTACTTTTATAAAATCTTTTGTGTTTATCTTCACACAAAATGGCAAAATAACTTCAAACTATTTATCACAAAACGGTTTTACGTTTTAAATACATTGAATTTTTTAAACTTGGGAAAAATTTAAAAAAACGCAAATAAATTACAAAATGTTTAAAGGATATTTGAATATTTAAACTTACTTTTAAAATTATTTCGGATTTCAATCAAATGCAACAAACTATAGAGGATAATTATTGACTGATATACTTGCGAACTTTAAAAACGCAGTGATTAAAGAGGATTTTAGTCATTTAAATTTTATTAAAATGAAGAAATATGTACAGTATATTCCTTTTACACTTTTCGAAATTCTAATCAGATTTTTTGCATGTTCTTGATACTCACAAGATAAAATTATAATTAATATGTGAAAGATGAGCAATCGCATGTTTTGTATGTTTTGTCATGATATACTATTAAGCGAACTTCTCATTACAATACTCTTAACCAGGATAAATAAATTAATTGTTTATTGACAAAACATTGCTATTTTCAAGTTAAATAATCCCCTTAAGTTGTGAATAAATCTGCTAAAAAATATGACTGGTAACATTCAAAATGTTTATACTTTTCTTTGTTAATCTGACATATTTTTAGGTTTCTGATGGCGGTTTATTTTTAAAAATATCTTAGAGTTCCCAAATTTATAAAATATATTAATCATTGATATTTCAAAGAAAATGAGAATTTTCGTTAATTTTGTGACTTGTTTTTATATATTTGCGCAGCCTTTCGTTTATTCATTGCATTTTATCTCATGATGTATTTCCTGTCGTTTAAAATTAAAATTGTTAAATTTTATCAATTGATATACAAGCTTGCATTTAATTAATCATCTTCGGTTCATTTAAACAATAAAGAAATGATTTTAAATGTTCTACCATGGACCGCTATAAAAAGCATAAAAACTTTATTTAAAGAAATTATGATTTTAAGTTATTGATGTAAATAAATAAAATATAACAAATTAAACTTTCAAAAGGTTGTATTGTAAATAATTACTTCTTGATTCATATTTTTTAATTTATGATTGTCCAATTAATTATATATTTTTTCGTTGTGCATACATGTGGAAGTAGTTCACCTCGAATTAATTTTTTTTGTACTTGGAACGATTGATAATTTATACAAAGATAATATCTCCCAGAAAATCTTTTATTTCACATGGAATAAATTATATATTTCAGGTATGCTATATCGATCAACATATTGAGAAAATACTTTATGTTTGATAAAAAGAGAATGGCATCACAATCACTGAGAATCAATAAAAAATGCATCAATGGAAATTTCGAATTTAATTTTACCTCATAATTTAATATCAGAAGTGTGATTTATATCTCGTCCACTCTTTCCAGAAGATATGTGTCCGAAAAGATTAAACCATCGAGACTGCATGGCAGCATCAGATATATATAATGATTCACACATAAATATGTAGGTCATCAAATATCCTTTAAAATAACAAATATTTAATTGTCGTTAATATAAATAGAAATAAAATAACTCTTTTATTTAATAATAAGCACAAAAATTAGTCTTTTAACGAGAGGATTTTATGGTGTTACTAAGTAATCCTTACCTTTAATTCCCATGTCCTAATTCAAAATATTTTTATCAGTAAAATTGATTTAAATTTTTAAAGCATCGAATTCTGATGAATTTTTTGATCGAGACGTTGTTTGAGTAAATTAATTTTATTTGTCATACTTAGTTTTATAAGATCATAAAATAACTTCTTTAGGATTAAATTTTCCAATCACGACCATTGCATGATCCTGTTTTGATATATATTAAAAAATATTTTGTGTTTAAAAACAAGATATTCAGGTTTTTTCATCTCGATGAATCGTGCCTTATCAAATGAAAGAAAAGTTACATCCGAAGTTAAACTACATAGGCTATATTTTATTGTCTTATGAAAAATATAGTTTGTGTTTCATTCTCATTTTAAAGATAAAAAGCATTGTAAATCTAAAGGGAAAATATGAAAATCTTTACTTTCTCAAATTTATCACATAAAAGGTTCAAAAGACAATCATAAATCAAAAAATATCAGCATATGTGACTAAATACTTCTCAAATGATGATTCTGAATAAATATAAAAGAAATTCTCATTTTTCGAAAAGTAACAAAATAATAGTCTATTTTTGAAAAAATAAAAATATCCGAATCCAACCTGTTTGTAAAATATTGTTGAGAAAAATAAATTCTTTGTTCTGTGATAGTTTACAATGAATCCACCATAACCGTGAAATTATATTTATAGACATAAATAACCATCAATAAAATTAAATTCTCAAAAGAACCCTTCATTTTTTCGAAAACGTGAGATATTTCTTTCGTGTTAAATATTTTTCATCAATGAAGGAAACTTAACTGGATGTTTGATTTGATGAAAAGTATTTAAAAATTTAGTTTTTACATTTCCATGGTTAATTATCAGTTTTAATTTTTTTCACGTGATATTATCGTTCCATTTCAACTAATTTCTATATATTTAAACTGGTGTTAATTTAAAATGTCGAATTTTGCTAATTTTTTAACTGTTGAATATTTTATCAAAATAGGTTTTAAATATATCATCAAACATTCAGAAAATGTATTCACGTTGATTTTAAAGATTTTGCAATTTGAATTTTGATACTTGTTAAAAATTAACAAAAATGTTAAACTCGTAATATTCTAAAAATATTATAAAATTATCATTCATGCGAGTTTTATAAATGTAGTTTTGATTCAAAATTCATGTTATAATATTTTTAGATAACGTAGATTTGAAAAAGCATAAATTTTTTGTCTTGATATATTTTAAATTGAAGTTAATTGATGAGCATTCTCTCAAATTGATTATTTTGAGTAGGTTTAGTTAATACCAAGAAACATGCTCATTCATGTGTTCTCTTAAAATTTCTCTTTGTTCAATTTGTGTGAACCTAATTCGGTTTTATCTTCAAAAAACAGAAATATAACGATTTTTATTGAATACTTAATTATTAAATTAATTCACCTAATTTTTATAAAATTTATTAACTTAGCTTTATAAAATCAGAATTTAAAAAAATTAGTTGCAATATTATTTTTCGTGAAAATGTATCTCATTTAATTATCTGCTAAAAATACAAATTGTCATTTTTAAAAAATATACCAGGTTTAATTGTATTCCTCATACTCGAAAAAACATATTTTTAGTGGTTGAAAAATTCTTGTGATGTTTTGTCACGTTGAGTTTGCTGATCTGTTAAAATATAAAGTCATCTTTTGACCAATTTATCAATGAAATTAATGACTTTTCATAGAACATAGAAATAAATTTATCTCATATTTAAGCTCTATTTAGATCTTAGAAAAGTATGAGATTTTTACTCAAAAATATTTCCTTTTATTAATCATAAAAGTAAAATTAAAAATTTCTAATCTTTAACATATATTATTTTATAATTGTGTACTTAAATGCAAAATGTGAATATTTCACGAAAATTTGAATATAATATAATTAATCAGAACCTCTGTATCTCTCGAAAATATCTTCATTTACTTTTTGAAATCGTTTAAAACTGGAATTTAAAATAAGTATTTATTTCCTTGTTTTTCTAATTGTCCTAATTATAATGCAAATTAAGATTATTTATCTTCACATTTATTCAGTTTAAACATCTTAAGATTCTTACTGATGATAAATAATTGTCAGTCTGAAGTAAAACGATTTTTGTTTGAATGTCATATTTTGAAATTTTTACAGAAATTTTTCCTATAATTACGTTCTTTTCTTTTTGCTTCATCAAAAGAATCTGTGAAAATCGAGAGAATATTTTATAGTTATTAAGAAGAACTGAGAGTTTATTCTGGACGCTCTAGAAGTGCCAAATTTTCTTTATTGAGATTTTTATGCATCCATGTTCAAATCGTTGAAGTATTATTCGTTTTATTGTTGTTTATCTAAAATTGAAGACATACTTAAAAAAGTGTGATGTGTCAGCTGTTAAACGTTCTTTTAGAATGTTAAATTGAAATATTTGAACTGAAAAAATTCCTTTGAAACAGAAGTAAATCAGGATATGAAACTTATTTTTGGCCATTATGTTTCGAAATTTAAAGTATTAAAATAGATTTACATTAGATATCAAAGAATCATCGTTGTGACTTTTCCTGTGAATTTTTTACGTGAAAATTTAACATAAAGTCAAATTATTATTCAAATTAGCTGTTTAAAATCAGTTTTTTTTATATTTAGTGGCAGAATATGTAGGGTCTAAGAGCATGACCGCCATGTTGTCTGATGGGAAACCTACATTTTAATTTTTCTTAAAATAAAATCTTTGTGGTTAAAATTCGATAACATTCAAATAAGAACAGATCGTTCATCACTTAATAAAATAATTCCATTTCGATCTAAGAGTTTATTAATTCAACGATTATGACTCATCTAGGATTTTATAAAATATAAATCTGGCAGCTTCATTGTATTAAAAATGATTCACTTTATAAATCATTGATATATTGGTAAAATGTACCAATTATCGACAACTATATGGCTGCGTAACGTGATTTGTGATTTTTAAATTTTGCAGGCAAATTTATAAAAATAGGAATCGAAAATTTAAAATCAACATATTTCGTTAATAGAATTAAAAAAATTCAAAAATCAGGAAAAGTCGTATGGTTACTGCGTTGCATATGGTTTTGTTTGAAATTAAACCAAATGAAGACATTTAAATATATTTGTTGTTCGAACACTGTCAAACGAAGCAATTAAGCCCCACCAAATTTAAGCACCATTTTCACCCGTGCATTCGAACATAGGAAGTAAGCCAGAATAATAGAGTGAGAAGACCGAGTTTTTTGAAGATGAGGCTTAAATTTACTGCTTTTAGTTGAGTGGACTAACGATAAACTTATTGCGTTCTATCTTGATATTTTTGAGTAAAAAACATAAAAAATATCCTAAAACTCTTTTGAGCTTTATCCTGATGGCAGAAGTCGGTATTTTTAGTCTTTTGATATAAATTAAGAAGATGGTTGAAAGATATTCCCTTTTTATGATAAAAAACAAAGACAATGTACTTGTTAAATGTCAAAATACAATATATATTCGCTTTGGAAGTTCTCTGATGTTACTATATGTGCATTGATAATGTAAATTCTATGTTTATACAGAGTGCAAGATTGTTGGAGGATTATTTTTTGCTGAACTTTGAGTGGTCTTAAGACCAGTTAAACAATTTTTGAGACAGTTGACAACTTTTGTTTATGAAAAATTCCATGCAAAAATATTACAGGGTACTCGCAGACTGCGCGGTTGTTATGATCTGCTAAAATCTTGCCTTATAGCTTGAACCAAACATCGAGCATTAAATATTACTCAACTCTAATTTATGGTTTTTTTCTCAAGCCACTGGCAGAAATAGCGGCAAGTTAGCAGATGCGTATCAAAGATGGGTCGTTTTAAATACGCTGTCTTCCAAACATCATTTGTTTTAATAACTGAATGAAGAAATGGAATAAAAAATATGAACCTTTTTTCCCTATTAAGAAGGGGTTTTCTTTGTTCCGCAGCAAATTTGTCTTCAACTGTTTGAGATAAGTTAAGAACCCTTTTTTTCTACAGCAGATAATAATACATCTCTTTGATTAGATATCTTAAATCTAAAATAGGAAACCAAACTGGCTTATATCATGACATCTTTTATTTTTTAACGCACAATATGATAGGCTACATGGTCTAGAGAAATATGTTTATCACTAATTAAGGTAAAGTTGACTTTATTCGAAAAAAATGTGAACATGTATCACGTGTCCCTTTCGGTATATGTGAAAATTTAACTCAATTTCGATATTATCCTGAAAAACAGCATGAAAAGAGACAAAATCGTTTTTACAGTTTGTTATAATATTAAATGTTTGGCAAGCTATCATCATCAATAAATTTCTAACTGAGACCTTTGCATGTCTGACTCGATCCACCCTCCTTTTTATTTCGAAATTCCGTATTTAACATAATTAGAAACAATAATATCCTGCAGGTCTTACATCTCCACGATCTTTAGACTTGCAATATATAATTGAAAGTTTGCTTCTTTTTCTGTTATATGCCTGAACGAGTATCCTAATTTGTCGAAAAAAAGATATCAATGTATTTCTACAGTTCTCAATAATATACATCTGTGAAACTTCGTTTTCGGTAATAACATAAATAAAGATAAATTACCGGTTATATTTGGATTATGAATACGATTGATGTGTATGCACAACTTAAACACTCATCATACTGACTATAAACATAAAGTGCTACATTTTTGTAACTCTGAATAACTGTTTTTTGCGGATTAAGTAAACATGCGATGGTTGTGGTTAAATATAGGAGACAAAAATTTTAACAGTAAAAAATTTAGCAAACTATTAATGTTATTGCAACTGATAATTTTCAACTTTTATTGTGCATTACACGTTGATCCGACACTTAACAAAACTATCTCAGTTGAAAAATTATTTGATAATACAGGCTAAGTCTTACCCAGTAAGCAATAAAAGCACCGGTTATATAAAATAAATCTGAATTTTTGGCTGTGTCTTTTCAATTTTGCTTTGAAGCCATATAAATGATAAAATTACAAAAAGGGTTTTGTATCGTTAAAAATTGAAAACTACTATCTTATAATATAAATGGGAAAATTCCATCTATCATTGAAAATTTCTGAAAAGAATCTTTAATGAACTGGCGAAGGAACATTTTACAAAGACATACGTACATCAACCTGTTATAACCACAAAAATCTGGAATATAGATTCCTTTCGCTTATCATGAATGATTTATAACCTTTGAACGTATTTTACCATTATGTTTAACCTAGTTAAATATTAATTGTGATAGAAAAGTTTTGGCATTCTGTTAAGAACTTTACTAATTCAAAAAGTATATTTGTATCAACTGGTTTTTTATGATTTTTCAGATATATTGAAAGATGTGAGTATGATCCTCCAAAGTTTTCCTGTAAAATTCAACTAATTTTTATAAAGCAATAAACTATGAAAGAAACTGGTTTTCAAAAAGTAAACAAAAAAGAAAAGGCGTTTAATCAAATTTTTAAACTTCGTCAATAAAATCATTAAAATAATCACATTACAAAATTTCAAAAGTGTAAAATTTAAGGTAAATTTGGTATAATCGATTGTTTTCAATGAGTATAAATCAGAAAAATCTCAGAAAAAATTCACAGATGTTTAAGAGTAGTATATGATTGATGAATTTTTAAAATATAAATCATTACCTAATCAACATAAAGTTGATAAAATTATGAGAAAAAATTCCCGGGCTAATATTAACTTACTATGCTTAAATTAATAAAAGTTATATTTTAAAGTGTTTAAAATTATTTTAAGTTGTCAAAATTTTTGATAAATAAATTCATTACTCGTCTGAAGTCTTTAGATATTTCATTAGAATTAGCTTATCTGTATATCTACAAAACAGTTTTCTTTCAATTTTATTTTACCAATTATCTTGTATGATTCAACTTTTTGTTTTTTCTTCATTTGAAGATAAAAAAGGAAAAGGTAATTAATAAATATTATATGATATTTCGAAAAATTTTTTATGATTTTACAAGATAACTTTAACTTTAACAGGTTTAAATGTTTGTTTATATTTCAGAATTTTCACACTTATTCTTATCAAATAAATAGAATTGACATGAAAACATGTGGCAACGAGAAGGTAGATATGATTAAAATCGAGATGCGAATTGGAATAATCATTTGAGTTGTTTTAGCTCAGGTTGTGTTTTATTTTGTTTGAAAATATTCGTTTAAATTATATACAAACATAAAAAGTCTGATGAACTTCATAAGGTAAAATTTTCTCAAAACAAATATGATTGAAATGTTTCAGACAAAATTTAAAAGAGAAAACCATAATCAATGAATTTTTGTAAAATACTATTTTTACGCAATTATTGCTTTGTTTTCATCAACGTATTATTTAAAAAAATAATTTATGAATGCTGCACATGAGTATCCTAAACCCAGTTTAAGTGTTTAAACATTATATTTTCTCTATTAAATTGTTTCTCCTTTCAAATTTTTTGTAAAATAATTAAAATATTAATATGCCCCTATTAAACTGAATTTCTTACTTAAATAAATTAACTCTTGAATGAGTATTTATTTTTATTAAAACATGGAAAAAAATAACCGAAGATATAATTTAAATTATCGATGATTTCAAGAAATTAGTTCAATCGAATATTCTTCAAGTTAAAATATTAATTTCTTGAACATAGTATGAGTATTGCTAGATTAATAGTTTATGAGAACTATAGATGACAATTTAGGTATCATATATGTTCTGAAGTGTGTTTGCTTAATTTTAGAGATTGTAAATTAAAAAACTTAAAGAGATAATGAAAAAATTAAAAATATAATTGCAACATTCAACCTCGAATAAGTCATAAAATTAAGAAAGAATAATGTGAAAATGTTATTATAGCAAAAGTTCAGTTCATAATATTTGTACAAATATACTTTGTAAGGTTGACAAACTCAAAAACTTATGCTATCTTTCTTCTTATATTAAATTTTATTTTAATTACTTTAATAAACATATTAAAAGACAGATAAAAATTATCATATCTCGATATGTTCATATTTAAAGATGATAACTATTTTAATTCATAATCATCTACACTTATATGGCAATGCCTTTGTTTTCAATAACATATAATCAAACATCATTTTTTGAGGAAAATCCCTTTTAAGGGTGTTTAACAGCTTACAGATCTCAGCATTGATATCTTTCTACAAGTTGAAAGATTTTAAATATGATTTATTCTTATAAAGAATGTAAATTAACTGTTCAGAAATGAAAAATGATTCATAATTTAATTGTAGTTTAAAAATTTGTGCTGGTTATTGATTTTAATACTGTTAACAAAGAAAAAATATGAGTTACTGTTGATATAAGATAAAAACATAATAATTAATATGATTTTGATGAAATATAATTATTATATACATATTTGACAGTTTAGAATCATTTTTCTGAAGATATTTAAAAAATACAGCCTAATTTGTAATTAAATTTTTAAAAGTCCAAGAAAATAAAAATAATATAATGCTAAAAAACTTGATGTATTAAAAATTTAGTCTCCATACGGTTGAAATAAATTAATACTAGGTGTAACTAAATTTTAAATACAAATTTACTCCAACTCAACATCTGAAGAGATGGTCGAATTTATTTTGAAAACTTAGTATAATACATCATCTGACGAAAAACTTTCGTTGTCAAAGACGAAGAAATATATGGGATAAAATCATGGTGGTTACTGATCTTTAAACATTGTAATAACTGAAAATAAACATTAAGATTCGTCTCATCATTGATGGATGATACTTTGAAATCAGAATGAAACTCAACTCCATGCCTGTGTCATTAAAGAACAACAATCTATCATTTTTGTTCAAATAGAAGACATAAGAAACAGAAAGAAACTGCAAGAAAATCGTCAAGCATACTTTCAATCTTACATACATAGTATGCCAAAATAAAGTTTTTCAACATTAATTTCAATCTAAAATCTTTTGAAACAGTATATCACATGAATTTGCACGAATATTAACTCTATTTATATTTTTATCAGTGAGGGTATTTAGTTATTAGATTAAAAGCTCATTAAAATAGAGTCGACGTATCGAGATCGATAAATTCATTGAGAAGTTATTAAAAATTTGAATTCTACATACTTTATTCTCAGAGGATTGTTAAAAGTCATGAAAAAAAACTTCGAAAATATTTATACACTGTGTTTCTGATATTCATAGGAGTAGTGTTCATTTGGTTCATCTTCTGTCGTTCTCTACTGTAAACTGCGATTTTTTCGCCATCACCCTGAAGAATATCAAACGATTAAAACGACAAAATGTTTTTGAATTATTCTGTAAGATCATCTTCATCTTTAATTTAAATTATTATGCCGATAAAATTTTGATTGTATTCTAAGTATGCTCTGCAGTCGATTTTTAACCTCTATGTTTGTAATAGCGTGAAATTTATAACGTCGTGTAATTTTCACCTTTACAAAATAATCATTTATTGAATGAATATGAACAGATTATTCAGGTGAAATCTATTCTTATAGATATATCACTTTGTAAGAATAAAGATATTACATTTAAAAATTGATTAAAAAATAACTATTGATGATCTTTCAAGGCTTATTTAAAAGTGGTGTTTATATTTCATCAAGTTGAAGTTCATGTTCGAATGAAGGTTTTCGCCAAAGTTAGTCGAATGAATTTTTATTTTGACAAATAATACATTTTACAAAAGTTTGATAGAGTCAACCTATTAAAATACAACAAATAATATTTGAAAAACTCGCTGATAACATCCAGTACTGGATGTTTCTGGTTCAATTTTTCAAAAATATAACTTGTTAATAAATTTTAGATCAAGGGTTTTATCGTCTTTTAAGAAACTAAAATAAAATTTTTGGTAAATTTTAAATTAAGAAAACAAGATATATATTTATCCATTATTATCGTTCGTTTTTTTATTATGTTTTATAAATCTAGAATTACAATATATTTGCAAATTTTTCTCATATTTGCAATCATGTTTTAACACTTAAACATAAAAAAGAAAAAAATATTAACATCTTCAACCGTTATACAAAATAGATAAAATAATGTTAAACGTTTTTATCATGTTAAAATTTATTTAATGCTTTTTTGAATCACGGCCTGAAAAAATATGGTATTCTAACAATTTTAAAAGATCATATATATAATTTTTGAGAAATTGTGAGTTTTTCGCTTCATTCTTATGAAATATTGTTCGTCGAAATATCTCGAAAATAAGTCAACGAACAAATTTTGGTTTTACCTTTTGATATAATTTAAACCAATTTCTCATCCATATAAAAAATATTTTAATTTTGTCACTAAGTCGAAATCAAAACCTCCAAGTAATTTTTATAATAAATATTTTAAACAGTTAAATCTTTGAATCGTTCATGATTTTTAAATCACAAAAGACTTCCTGCATAATACCCAGAATATTGAAAAATAGACGACTGAAGCAATGATATATATGGCAAAATTAAATAATTAATTTCATGATGTCAAACGATTATTGTTGAAAATATCATGAGCAAAATTTTAAGAAGTAAAAAATTAAGATTTTTATCGGAAAGTGAATATTTTATGATTATTTAAACAGTTAATATCTAAGTTTAGTTTGAGAGAGAAGTTTTTATTAATTAGAGAAAATGCTATTTGGTAAATGTTTAAAAATATCTAAAATTTTCAGCCAATTTAGAGATGAAATTGAGGTGATCTATGTCGATTCACCTTATTTTATTATATCTTTTAAGAGTTTGCTATTTTTATTTTTATAAGATTTAAAGTTGATATATTATTTTTTTTTATTCACAAATATTGGAAATATGATAATTTATTATCTTCAAGAATTTCACCCTTGGATTTAAAAGTACAAGAGAATCACTGTTCTTATATATCATTTTTTGTGATCACATTGAAGATATATTCGTTCATGGATCAGTATTATTTCTAAAAGGGAAAATTAAAAATCAAAAACAGTTTTCATATATCAATATTTTATCTATGTGAACTTTTATGAAACTTATTATTTAATAATCCATCATGATACATCTTGAAACGAATGCCAATTAAGCATTCATTATATCAATATGTAAATGAGAAAAAATGACAAGTTATTTTAAATTATTTAAATACTTGAAATATAAATGAATTCTTTTCCTGTTACATTATTATGGAAATTAAAATAAGACAGCCATATATGTTTTACCAATTCAGAAAATGTATTTTTCGTGAGTGTATTCTTTGATAATCCTACATGTTTTTAATAGATGGCTTGTAAGAGGATCAATAACAGAATTCTAATTATTCATAATGATACGAAAGCGTAGAATTTAAAAGGAAATTGCGTTTTACAAAAATATACCGTCTTTAAAATACTTTTCGAAATATTTTCTTCATGAGCCTTCGTTTGTGATTTAGAAATTTAAACCTCACAAAAGTGTGAACTTTATTCGTTGGTTACAAACAATTTTAAAATTAAGTGAGCCATGTCAAACTTTTAGATATATTCAAAGAGTAACCTTCAATGAAATACATTTAACATTGAAGCTATTAATAAATTTCTTTAAAATTTAGATTGACGGATTATTGTAAATTGCAAATTATATAAAATTATACACATATATTTCATAAAAAACACTTAGAAGCAAATCAGACCCTCATAAAGGGAAAATGAGATTATAAAGCGCCAATATCACGATTAAGACGATGAATTTGACCAACAAAAATAATACTTTTTTCGGTTTTCATCGCTATGGGGGATTTACTCAACTGTAAAATAGAATAAAGATCACAAATAACGCTTTTTATCACAATTATTCCATCTAAAAATAATTTTATATGTTAAAAGTTTTTGTTTCCTTCAAAAGTAAAATCCATATATCAAAACAAACAAAAATTTTTCTGAAATCAAAAATTCTGAAAAATCAACGTATTAGACATCATTCCGATCTTAGTTATTATGATATTTGAGAAATATTAAGATTGATTAGAAGTCAAATATTTTCTAATTTACCCATTAGTACGATTAAATTACATCCAAATAAAATTTACTCCTCAAAGTATTGTATATTAATCAGACACGTCGAAAATAGATAATCATATAACATAAGTTAATAAAACTTATTTCTGTTAAAACAGATGAATTAATTTTGTTAACCTACAATACCATCTTAATTTTAACAGATAAAACGGAAAAAGGGAATAAAATTTGGCAATAGTTGAGAAACATGGAAATTAGATGATTTTAGATTTCACTCAAACATTACTTGGATTATTATGTATTCAACCACGTGTTATGTTTAAATGGAGGTTAAAGATGTTTATGTTAAAAATGCATAAATTTTGACAGATGTTTATAAAAAGTCATAATTCTGAAAATTTTTAATCGGGCCATCTATTAAAAATTCTATAATAAATAATTAAACGATAAATACGAATGATATCAGAAAACTAATGACTAGATTTTAATATTCTATTCATAAAATTTCAATTTACAAGTTGAAATAATTTATTTTGGCAATTACTAGATCATATAATGGAGATGAATAAGACAATCTACGGTTTGCTATGGCTGAGTCATGCAAGATTGATCATTTAATGCTCATAAATAAATTTTAGATTTAAAATCTTTTTTGAAATTTAACATTCATTGTAATGTGTATTTTTTGAAAAATCTTGTTTCTATGAAATTAAGATGGCCAAAATTAAATTTTTATGCACCAGTGTTAATAAAATTTACCTTCTTTCTTTAACAAAGAACATGGGTTGACGTTTTATCAACATGGAGTTGTAACTTAAGGAGAAATTAATTTTGATATTGATATAAAAGTCAAACAAATCATCTTTAAACTATTTGTCCTATATTTAAGTTTGATTACTATGTTGTATTTATCAGGTTAAATACCTCTTTATATTTTATATTTTACTTGTATGATAATAAGATAATTAAAGTGAAAAATCATCGCAAGGATTTAGTGACAGTATATTTCAAATACTATCGAATAAAGCCAATTTTTCTAAATTATAAGAAATATAAATAATCCCTAAAACGCAAAAACTCGAGTCAATTCTTGCTTCCATATTTTGTTTGATGCTTTTTAACGAAATAAACCCAAACCAAATTAAATACATCAAGCAAGATTATTGAATGAAAAAACATTTCTTTTTTTCAATAAATAGTATACGGTAATATTAGCTTATGAAACGTATGCAAACGATATAATGAAGCATTTTTTTCGTTTATTGTAATCTAAAATGTGATATTGAATAACATTAAACTTAATTCAGTCAAAAAAATATGAAAATTTAAATGTAAAATTATATTTATATTTTTTGTAAATTTATTTGCCATATATTTTTCAAGTTATTTAATATCCTATTTAAGCGAATTATGATATTTAATACTTTTCGCATTTTGTTTTTTTAGCTTTTTTATCGATGCGATTTTTTCAAATGTGCCATTGAATAAAGATGAGTAATTTCTGTTTAAAATTTATTTTATCGCAATGCATTTCTTATCATTACTTTTGTATTGAAACATTCTTTTAAATCATTAAAACAGCTGCATACTCTTATTTAACTTTGTCAATTTTTTTTAAATGAACTTCTAAATACGTCTTTACTGGTTCTGGCTCTTTCACATATTTTCTCTTTTTTTTTACTCTTCTGACCACTCGTAACTTTGAATTACTACAAATACAAAAACTCTTTTAAAACTTTGATTCAGTAAAAATGAATATTTGTTAAATTTAAATTAACGCGCACGTTCAGAATATCTCTTAGCAAAAATAAGTCCAGTTTAATCTAAAGATAAAAATTTCATTTTTTTGAATATTTTAAGTTAATGATCGAGGGAAATTGATGTTGCTATGTTCAATCTGTAAATGGCAGAGAGGTATTTTAAAATTATATCTCGAAAAATGTTTTGCTGCGTAAATTAAAGTTCTTAAGTATTAAATCTCAGATGAAGAACATAAGATTAATTTGAGGAAGTTGCATGACTGTAACTTTAAATAACACCTTATAAAATTGACAAAGCTATTTAAAAATTATAATATCGAGAACGAGTGAAAAATATAAATATTTACCATTCTCGTTTAAAAAATTCTCCTTGTCATTTATTCGAATGATATTTTAAGGTTATTTTTGAATGGAAGTTTGAAAATAGTGTATAAACATGTTTATGTTGCGATTGAAAATTCTTATTTTTATTTCCAAAAATTTTCATGCTTTGAAAATACAGACCTTGTAGTTATGATATCATCCTGAAAATATTCATTGTCAATACAAATATGTTAATTTTTTGATTTCGAAATTTATTCTTTCATTTGTTACGATAATTCTCATTACTCGTATGGAGATCAAAAATTCATTGTTAGATTTAATTCCCATTTTAATATCCCTGTATCAACCGTACAACTAAACAGCTGCGAAAACACATCGAAATAATTTTCAAGTTATAATACTGTTAAAATAAATTGATTTATTTTTCGACAAGTAGCACAGTTAGAATGGCTGATTATTGCATTTTATTGATTTGAGTATATTTTAGAAAAATAACACAAATTAGAAAGATGAACAGAAATTTAAAACATGGACAACATATCAATTAATGAAAATTATGATTAAAAATTTGTAAATTTGGAATATTTTCAAAAATTATTGAGAATATTGTCAATGTGCAATGATTTGAGAATCCTTTAGTTATTTCATTTGGTGTCTGCTCCTCGATTTAATGTTTTTAATTTTTTGTTAAAAATTTAAAACATCATGTTTCTAATTTATTTTCAATTTTAAACCTGTTATAATTCTAATTTTCAACAATTAATTTGTTGTAAGTAGAATGATTTTTGGTTTCAAATATTTTTCCTTCTATGTTACTTTTTTTTGTGTATCGCTCATACACAGTGCAAAAATATTTTTTATTTTTTCCATTTTCAGAGTTGATATCACACACAAGAGTTATATTTTATGAATGTTAAATATTTTCACTTTTGCTTATGGTGATATATCTAAAATTCCATTCTTTTTTATCGATATATGAACTAAAAATTTACGAAGTTTTATTAATATATGAATAATATTTTAAGATTTTTTGGTGATAAGTGTGTTAAAATAGATGACTTAAAAAGTTATTCAAAAAAATAACTGTGCGTCATATATGACAGCCTTGAGCGAAAGTAAATAATATCGCAAAAAAGGTGGCATAAATGTAAAAAGCTGAAATTTCGAATTCAAAGTAAAATATCTTTACTCGTTCGCTTTTCATAATAGATGCAAAGATTGTTGATTTCTCCAAAAATCTCTCAAAAATGAAACATTGAATAGAGAAGCTGGTTCGAAAAAATATGTGGGGCCAAAGCATTTCGTTTTCTTGAGTTAGTAGCGGGTGGTTAGGAAATCAAACACGTATGTATAAAATCGAAATTCTCTGAAAAATTTGCAGAAGCGATCAGTGTAACTTTAATGGGAGAAAAGCTCTCACTTACCGACAAAAAGACTAAGTTTATGGGACAACCATGTTGGTAATCCTCATTCAATCCATTGCAAGGTAACAGGACAATGTGGATCTGTCAGAGTTAGATTTGTTACAGCTCTTTGACGCATGGTCCTTTTTGCTGGCTGAGTCATATAAAAGCCACATAGTTTTGCCGGAGTTCGAAATTGGTCCGCGAGTTCAGCCGAATAGACATAGACTACATTCAAGGTTGCAATTGAAATATTATTCACATTGCAAAAGAAAACAGAATTTCATGCATGGGACATATGTATAACGTCATGTCTTCCAACATCTCTTGTGCCATACTCCCATACAGTTTTTGGAAGTTCTTAAGATTCATCGTTTTCCTATTGAAGCCGCAACCAAGAGGATTCCCATATCATGCCATTAAATATTTTCTCATCCCATAAATTGAACATAAAATTTTTTCTACGCCTCATAGTGTCTGCATTATTTTTTGGAGTTATCACATTTTTCCCCAAAAATCAAAGGTCTATAATTTAAAATAGTTTGATATATATTAACATCAATATTTTTAAAAAATGTGATATTGGTCGATTTTACGTCCCAACATAAAAATGGCTCAAAATGACAACAAATTATGAATCCGTCTTTAAAATATTTAGTAAAAGATACAGAGGTTAATTACGGACTCATTTATAAACCTATATTCAATTTTATTTGAAAAGGAAGCTTAATTGTTCATCCCTTAAGTTAGAAAGACATCTTAAATTGTAAATTCTTATTAATTATCGTTTTTAAGATGATTTAAGAGTGTAATCGTTAAACTTTTTGATTTTTTATAATCAAATATACTTTTAACATTTCAAATTATAAGTCCTATTTAACTGAAAATTCTTCACAAGAGAATTTTTACATATGAAAAAAATTCATTTATTTATATCGTGAGCAAATAACATAGATAGGCACTCATTATTTCTCTTTCATATTTTTTTAACTTACTTTCTGGATAATAAATAAGACAATTTCAATTCCTATATGTCAGAAAATCAACCCCTCATTTTTACGAATATAGATTATTGTGCCTTTATAAATTTTAATTTCAGAAAAACGTCGATAAAATATTTCATAAATACAGTGTAATTTTTCTCATGTCAAACTCGATCACATTGATCCTAAATTTCAGAGTCATTTGTCAAAACTTAATCTTATATATACTAAAAAGTGTTAATATGTCTATGTGATGTTTAATTTATACTACTTAAATTGAAAAAACGAACTTTTCTCTTGATCATAACAGGAAAGTTAAAGATTAATTAGAAAGTATCATACAAGCAAAACCCTTAATAGTTCTTTTATAAGTCATTATTTAAAATATTATTATATTTTAAATGTTGATTTATCACTTAGAAAATTTATATTTTATTTTAATTCGATATTCTACTTTTTGAAGAGAAGTTTTTTTGCTTAACACAGAATGTGAATCAACACTACCTCTCCTCTGAGATAATAATCATAACCATATATCATTAAAAAAAGTAAATATTATTCAGTCTGAAATAAATGAAAAATATTTTTAAGTAAAAATAAAATTGATAATGTGCAATCATTTATCTATGTGGGGAAGAGTAACTCAGATATTTATGTTACCTTGCATATGTTAATCAGCTTTATGATTTCATTGGTCATTTTTTAATTTATTTAAGTTTCATGAAATTTTTATGTTTTATAAAAAGCTTTTCAGTTAAAAATTTTAGCAAGTAGAAACAAAAAATTTTGTCGAATTTAGGTCGTAAATATTAATATTAATGAAGTTAAAACATTGATAACTAGAATCGACGAATTATATGCTGACTATTTGTCTTTTAAATATTTTCATATTTCTTTTTGAAAATTTGAATATTTCGAAACACTTTATTTCCATTGATTTTAATTATCTTTATTTATATCTTAATTTCTCTTGAAGTAACAAAATCAAAATTCGACAAAAATGATGAACGTCATTTAAAGAATTTCCAATAGTTACAAATTAAAAACTATTATTATCAAGAAAAATGTTTAATTTAAATATTTTTTGAAGGATTCGAGATTTTTATCAAAAATTAACAAAATATTTGATTTGGGAAACCTAATCCCTCTAAAATTTGAATAATTAAAATAAATACGCTTTGTGATAAATATTATCAGTTGAGTCTGAAATATTTAAATATCATTGTGATCAGGTTAAATTGGTTTTCTGAGCTATTCTGTAACGTATATTATTTACAAAAACCTTTTAATGACTTTAAATAAATTTCTTCATTGTTAACTGTCTACCTCGCGGGTAATTAATTACAATATAAATTTTCTGATTTGATAAATATAACAATGACTGAAAGATAAATAAACTTTTGACAAACGCCAAAAGGCAATCCTTATGTGTTACACAAACAATGTGAATTTTTGAAACATAGGGAATACGAGAATTGGAGTATTCCATGGCCTTCCAAATAATACCAGAAAAACTTATATCATGCCCGGATAACCACTATAAGCCATCAAATCGTGGGTGACTGTGACTCTATACACAATCATGACGGTAACAAGGAGAATATTTTCGCATTACTAGTTGTGGCAATGATGAATAACAGAATGGCAGAAATTTCAGTGACTCCAACTCTTGTCATTGGCTCTGAAATTACACATCTTGTTTCAAGCATAGTCATGGTCACACCAAAAATAATTTTTATCAATTAAACATCGCACAGGAAGTTTCAAAACCAAGAAACTGAATGATTTATATTTCTTCATCCGCCTCTGACAGACATGGAACTCTATATTCCAGAAGAATTTCAGCATAGGATCTTATATGATTGTGGATAGGGGTTTGTCGGTTTGTCATCAGAGGTAATAACGAGCTACTCGATGGGTTATCCAAACTAAACTTTGGAAAGAAAGTTAAACATCCAAGCTGGTACAAACCATATTTTTACAAATCTACATCATTCATTTCGAACTTGTGTCAATCATAAATCCTTGCGCCATTTACTACCTTGCACATACCAAATAAAGAGTAGCATACGATCGCATCATAGATGCAATTCAGAGAACAGCTGATATGCTGCATCCAAGAGAATGCTTGTTGATTTTTTAGGGTACAGCAATATGTGCTCTCAGAACATCATATCCTATCGCAACTGTTTTTGGTTTTTAATTGTCATCTCGTTTAGTGTCATTCGAAAATTAAACTAAATTGGCATAGAAACTGCCTATGAGAATAATATCAGTATACGAATGGATGTTCGTTGCTTACATGCTCATGTTATAGTTCCTTCATCAAATGTTATTAGTATTTTTCTGACATTAGCTGACAACATGCCTGAAAATGCGAGGACGTCAGAGCTTCTGTCTAATTTCGAACATACATATATGCGATGCAAACGGTGGGCAGGACAGTGAGCATTATGGTCCTGCACTCTTTCTGATCGAAGGATAGAATTATTAACATACTTTATCTGAAGGAGTTGCAAGAGCAACGAACTCTGTCAAAGGCTTGAATTACTCACTCATGTCACTTTTTCAATGTCACCATCTACACAAAAGACATTCATGAAGGGATAATAAAAAATATTCAGATGGAACGAACAGCATTTTACAGGGTAATTCTGGGATGCAGATATCTTTGCCAAAGCGATACCAGGAAAAAAACCACTTTCTAGAATGCAGTAGCTCTTCACATTTCTTGTTGAATTCTTGTTTTTATTTCGTTGTATTGCGCATTTCTCACATAGTTGATTGTGCATTTACATTTTCCTTAACTTATATTTGAGTATTATCTTAAACAACTTTTTGATTGTTTTCAAATTCATATTTTGTTCAATAATTTTATCGTTTGGCCTCTATATGATTAAGATTCCAGTAATTATGTTTCACAGAGATTAAATGTCGCTTGATTAGGCGTCTCAACACGAAATATTTGACCTTAACTAAGAAAGATGGAATTTATTGAAAATGCGAAAAAAATAAAACGTTGAGTCTTAAAATACCTAAACTTATTCTCAATTGATAATGGATTTTAATTTGAAAATTCTAAATATTAAAAAGTAGAATTTTATTAAGAAGTTTATGCAATTTTCATTAGGCCTCTTCATCCCATGTTTTGTGATAACTTTTCCACAAACTAGAGAGAATAAAATTGTGTTCGTGAAGATATAAGGAAGAGGTGGTTCAAAGGTTTTCATGGAGAGGAGATCGAAAAGCTAAATTTCGAAACATAGAGATTCCGCGATCGAAAGTTCTTAATACTCTGAAATGTTTAATAGAAAGTGGAACAAGTTCAATATCAAAAATGGGTCATCATAAAATTAAGAACTTTAAAACTGATATTTGACTAAAATTGGAAATGTTTGATTGATGGTTATGGAAACTATAATTTAAAATTTGTAATTTCAAAATGTGAAATCTATCTAACATCCATTGACATTTTGGAAATTATGAAAATCCCTGGAATTGTAAATATAAAAATACAAGGACTTTAACTGAAGGAAGAAACTGACTACGAGTTTAAAGAAGAAAAAATCACATCATTAAATTCGTATCATTCTCAATCGACTCATAAATGGAATCTAAAAGTTATATTTTTCAACCAAAATTGTATTAACTTTTTGTTGAATAAAGACCCATGAGTGGTCGAGAATTGTCAACACCCAAATCCCACTAAGATTAAATTGAAGCGAAATGAAAATATGATGAATGCAGAAAATTTACATAACATTGTTTTATCTGAAGAAATGATTCACCGATGAGTAATAAACTAAATTACTTAAGTTTGTTATCATTTATGAATCAAAGAAAATTCTGTCAAAATTAACAATCCAAGGTTACAGCATTTACCTTTTAATTTACAGTATTCGACGTTTAAATTCATTTATTGATTCAGATACAGCCGATTCAAAATCCTATGTGAGATGTTTTTTTCGAAAATAAAAGCTTAGTAAGAATAGAAAGAATTTTTATACCAACAACGGTTTCCCTTTAGTTTTATGAAAAAGGGCTTGTTCTAGGAA
Organism: Neodontobutis hainanensis; assembly: GCA_024349245.1. Taxonomy (NCBI): domain Eukaryota; kingdom Metazoa; phylum Chordata; class Actinopteri; order Gobiiformes; family Odontobutidae; genus Neodontobutis; species Neodontobutis hainanensis. Next base: position 123,778 of record JALDNG010000353.1, on the reverse strand, counting down.
TATCTTAAAAAATATGTATATGTAATTTCATTTTACTTATCATTTCTATTTACGACTGCTTTGAAAACAGATATTTTTTAAGAATAACGTTTCACTTTTTTATGTACAAGATTATTTAATTTTAATTATTGATAATATTTAACACAATGGCAAATATTTATCTTGAAACATAGCATCATCTTGTTTTTACCTTGTGTGAATCTCTAGACATACGAGAACATTAAAAAAACATGCTAAAATCGATTTTTGGACCATAAACTCTTATCAAGTCCCAATGAGTCGAAGCCCAAAAGTATCGCGTTAAACAGAAGCAAACTTTTAACCTCCTATTTTTAAACACTACCTTGTATGAGAGACGTTGAGTGCATTACCGATCAAGCACAGAATCAACACTTTTAGCGGGAAAAATTAAACACACACAGTGTTTAGCCCCAAAATCTAAAATATTTAGAATCATATCGATAAATGGTACAAAGTTTTGTCTCCATATTTTAACCGATAAAATGAATTTTATCAGATTGTACAATCGTTATTATTCAAAATAGATCTGTTTTATTTTTATTCTTCATGTAGTGTTTTAGTTATAATTATAATATTCGATATTCATATGAAATTTATACATCATTACCTTTTTCTGATAATAAGCATTTTTAAATTGACTTCAAGTTGGAACTGATAAAAGATATTTAATCTACTAAAAATCAATATTAATGAGAGGTTGAATAATCAATAAAAGAAAAATCTCGTCAACTAAAAGAAGTTAATGAATATAATGTGAGAGAATAATTAATAAGCCATTTCATGAATTTTTTGTGTTTTTCAAAATCAAAGTTCAATGTGATATTTTGTCAGAAAGATCAACTAAATGTCCAAAAATTTTAAGTTACATAAAATAATTTTTGATTTTTCAAGTTATAGATAACAGCTCAAACTTAATATCAAGGATATATATATAAGCTATAAGTTTACATGTTGTTCAATTTTAGGTTTCCAAATTTATCTTCTTTTTTTATCATTCATTTTCAGTAAAACTCATTAAAACAACACAAATTCTACATTTCCCCAAATTTAAAATTTCTTCATTTAACAGTCAAATAAAAAAATTCAAATTTATAGTCCAATCGACAATAAATTATTTATGTCTTGACATTCTAGAAATGTCAGCAATTTCCAATTAAACGGTTATTTTTTATGAAAAGTTTCTCTCATTAACAACATTATATAATTATGCATATCACATTCTTTTTGTCTTATATGCAAGGTTAACTTTCAATTTTAACCATGTTTGATAAAAAAAAATAACAACTGACTAACTCCACGCCGTTAAGTTTTGCGAGGTAAATGTAGCGAGTAAACTTAAGAAAAATGTAAATTATTGATTGAACCACAAAAAATATGTTTTTATTTTTGCAATTTAATTATGCTTTATGTTTTAGTTTTCAATGTAAAAATAGAATTCTTGATGAGGAGCGAGACGTTTTAGAACGATAATTTTTTGTACAATTGGAGCACGGTTCTAAAACTAAAATTGTTTTCTTTCAACAACATAGGATCAGAAAATTGGAAAATTATATCTACCAGTTTGACTTTTTAAAAATAATTAAAAATGAAACCCAAAATATACTGCTTATTTTTTTAAATTAATCAATTAATATCGATATTTATTCTTTAAAACTATAGTTTTATAAATGAAAATTAATTAAATATGAATTATAAATCCTTCTTGAAATATTTTTTCCCTCTGATAATTATTTTCAGTGAGAATGATATTTATTTATCTATTTCTTAAAAGTATGAATCAGAAAGGATTTTAACCATTCGATACATAATGGCATCATTTTATTAAATAAACTGGTATTTCTCATTTTAAAAGGAAATACGAAGTATGAATACTCTCTTATTTATACCTGAGAATAATTATAATCTCATGTAAAACTAAAATAATTTTCAGACAATTATTTTCTATTTTTTGAAACAGTCATAAAACAATTAAAAATCTCATTATTAATCAAATTATGATACTTTTTATAATATTCATAGAGCTTTATAAACGTGGAGAGCTCGCATTATATGCGATATCAAATATAAGAGAGATTCATCAAATTTGGGACATCCTACCAAAATAAATCTTTTTATAAATTAATTTATTAAATAAGATATGTTTAATATGATAATTAATCGTTAATTATTCTTGTTAAAAAAGTATTTATTGGTTAAAATAAATGGTTAAAACTGTGATAAGTTATAAAGCGCTGTTTTTGAATCTGATGAGCAAGGAGTTTAGAAAATTATCAAAGGGACTTTTTAATGTTTGCAACTTTTCGAACGCTAAATCTATCACTTGTTCATTAGCCGTTCGTTTTTTTTAATTCTGGAAACTAGCCTTTTCAGGTTAGTTATATGTTTATATTCGATTCTTTGAAATACTTAGCTTTCTATTGCCCAATTAGAGAAAACATACAGGTGATAAGTAGTTTCTCACAACATCTGGTCACCACGTAGTATATTAAATTTTGACAAAATTTCATAAAAATTTATTGATTTGATTATATCGTTAAAAAACAATGAATAATATTTGTTAGTTTTTTTCTCTGAAGATCAAGTTTGAATCAAATATATCCGTGCATGATTTGACAATAATTTTTTGTCATTTAACCTGGTTCGATAAGTCTCTGCCTAGGTTTACCATTCAGGGTTTCTTTCCATTTCGACACTTTTGCCCAGATGTAAATATCAAGTGTCATTGAAAGTGTGATTTTCACTCAAAAATATTTTTAACTTCTCCTTTGCCCTCTTTGTCTTACGCAGTTCTGCTGCATTGATTCCTTTGAAAACGTGGCTTAGTGATCAATGTGACTTGACATTGCTTCTGATCAACATATTATAATCAGATGATGTGATTTTTAGGAAGATATCATTAAAGGTTAATTATAGGTTTTATGTCGAACAGAATTACTTTTTAATTTTCGCCCACTTTCGACAACGAATAAAAATTTTTGACAACAGAGCTTTTTTTCATTTGAGTAAGATAACAAGAAGAAGACTGCATTCACATGTTGGGTTGATATATGTTTACAATTATGTATTTAAATATGAAAAATGGAGTTACTTGAAATATTTATCATAAATTTTTAATCATTTTAGAAACTCAAATCTTTTTATCGTTATTTTTAACATCTGTGATGAAAAATAAATAATAATTTTAATCAGTTACAAGAATAAGTTTCGAATATGAAAATTTTATTTTTACACATGAGCACATTGAAATTTTGAATCAATTGATAAAATATTTTATCAATTTTTAACATTCAAAAAGAATTACTATGTATTTTATAATTAAGGAGTAATTGTTTGAACGTATGTGAGTTAAATGAGACTTATTTTACATCCATATTAAATAAGAAAAATCACATAAAAAATCTAAGAGCAAGATATGGGAATAACCGATGTTATTCATTGTTTAGTTATATACACAGAAATGCAGGTTCTGGAGAAATCCTTAAAAATAAAACTTCGAATGTTTTTAATTTCAACTTTTGAAACAAGTAAAACTGAAGAAAAATTTTCAGCACTAAATTAAAATCGAATATTTAAATACAGCGAAACAGTTTCAAAACCATTTTATCATCGCGAAACTCGAGTACTGCTTAACGTCTAAGATTCGATAAATCTAATATAAGAAATTTAAATTTTAAAATTTATTAACTAAACCAGAATGAAGTGTTGAATTTTTTGTCATCTCAAACATTTTACTTGTTGAAAAAAGATTGTTAATATGAAAAATTTTCACTATTCTTAAAAATAACAATAACTATCTTGCATTTTTTTCAATATGATAAAACTTCGAAACACTAAGATGCTAAATTTTTAAATTTCACGACCTTGATTTATTTAATTTAAATGATAGAGTTGAAGGGTTACCAATAAATATGTGCAGAAGAGAGAGTGATAGTTCGGCACTCATCACTAAATCACAAATCGTCAATGGAGTGCCTAACGAAGGTCAAGAACCCAACGGTATAACCTATAAAGCAGAAAACCACCGAAAAAACGCAAATAAACGAGAGATTTTGTCAGAAGAGGCCCGAATAACTTTAACTCGTCCTTGAAATACGAAAAATGACAGGGTTGAATGGTGAAAAGTGTACCAATATTACACAACAATGTTGATTCCATTGGTTTTAAATAAATGATTAAAGACTATCAATGTATCATGTAAATGAGTACCTGATAGTCCAACTTCCTCAGATATAAAATTCATAACAGTTATAAATCTGGAATACTTCATCGTCTTTTTTCAAAAAATCTAGTGCGACGAATAAGGTATCAACAAAGTATCTAAGATATATCAAATTAGAGAACAAAAAGAAGGAATAATTTTTGAATTTAATATTAGTTCCAATAATATAATTCAATCTCTTGCTTGTAGTAAGGATACTTTAAATGAAAGAATTGTGAAAATTATATTACATAACAAAAATATCTTAAAAATAATTGAATTTAGAATCGTTAAAATTTGACAAAGATGATAGATGGATGTGGTGTCGATTGACATAACAGAATCCAAAGATACGAGAAAACCTAACGATTAAAATTTATATATATTGTTCAATGATGAATAAGATTTTTCTCATAATTTATGGATTTTTCTGAAAAAGTTCAACTAACTTGAGACAGGTGTAAAAGTGCAAATTTGTCAGGTTCAAGCTAACATGATCAACATACGCGTGATACTAAATAATTTTATTTTATCTGTTTAAAATCAAACTGTTACTTATTTCTAGGGATACATCAATATTTGAAAAATATTTATGCTTTTCGAATTTATGGAATAGTATAAGAATAAAATTTTAACAAGCAATAGACAATCTAGAAGAGAGTAAGATCTTTAAAAGTTTTTGCTAAATAACTAAAATTACACTGCAAATTGTAAGATTCATAATATTCAATAATTGTACAACTAGAGTTCATAGTTTATTTATATCATAGGTATTAGAGATACTAAAGTTCTAGAAAATAAATATATTGAAAAAGACTGATATCAAATTTGTATGGTAAATATAACTTATGTTTAAATTAAATGTTATAAAATTTTCCGATAAACTCTAAAAATATGCAATTATTTGAAACAAGCTAACATCTAAATGGAAAGTGGTAATCTATCACAATAAAAATAACTAAATTTTGTATTTTAAATGTGATTTTTGACAATAATAAAATGATAAATTTTAATTCATTTGAATTTCTTCGATGTAAAACTGAATTATAAATATTACTCACAAAATTATTATTTAAAATAAGCCTCAGGTAATATTGTTCATAAAAAATGATTTATGGAAATTTCAAGAACATTTTTATTGAACTCAGAGATAAACTAAATAGTTAAATTTTTTGCATCATTTTATAGCTATAAATGAATAAATTTGACCGACATCCTAAGAGGCAACGATTACATAATTTAAAATAAGAATATTTGTTTTTCTTATCAATATAAATGTATCTGTGTGTATGTATGTTTTTATGTTTGTTAATTTGTTAAGAGCGAAAACGATGCAAACATAGTAGGGCTTTTTCGAAGAAAGTTTACACCCTTGTACCCTCCTTAGAATCACACTATTAAGCGTTAGAGGCCAATTCAGCCTAAGTTCGTTGAATAAACACCAATTGCCTGGTAGTGTGAGATTCAACTCCCAAAATCTTCACCCTGCCTTCCCCTATTTGGGTAGCAAATACCTCTACACATTGGCTCTTCAGGAATAAACTATATCTCTTACCAATGTATGTTAGCTTTTCATGTCTTAACCGCAGATCTAATCATGATAAAATTTTGTAAATATGTTGGTTACTCATATATTTATGATTTTGAGTTTCATTGATTCGAAAACTCTTTGCTTTTCACATGAATGGTTGTATGTAGTCTACTTATGAGTTTGAAAACTTCTGATTTAAATAATACTCACCAGATATAAAAACAAAAAAAGATTATTTTATAAAAAGCACTTCTATAGAAGTTATTTTATCATATACTATTTAGTTTTTAATTACTTTAACTAGGTTGGTTGTTTTTTCATTCCATTTTGTAGGGCTTTTCTCGATTTATAATTAAGTTTCGCGTTATTATAAATTCGTTAATAAATAAAACACTGTCTTTCTTTAAATGAATTTTTCATAAAGTCACTAACAACAATACATGCCACTTAATTATATGAACAAATATTTTTATGAGAATTGATGGATAAATGTTCAATTTTAAAAGTTTTACAGATTAAAACCGTTTTCAGGATTATTTTAAAATATCTGATTACTGGAGCCATTTACATTTTGAAAAAAATTGTTTGTTTTTTATTCATTTTAAAATCTAATTTTTTCAGTTGTCGTATCTTATCAACAGATTATTTGCAAAAAAATTTTAATTATTTTTTTAATGCTTTAAATTGATATTTTTGTTGAGAATGTTAGGTCAAACACATTTCAAATTCCAATTTTCTTAATTAATGATATTTTTTAAAGTTTTACATAGATATTCACAAAATAAAACGTAAAGATCTGAATCAATCAAAATGGTCAAATTTTAAATTTTAAATTTTTATGACATGTCTTATCACCCTTTTTATTAAATATGATTTTATAAAAATAAACATAAAGACTAATTGAGAGTTTATTTCAAATTAATCCGTGAAAAAGATCGAAAATAATCCGGGTAAAATACATAGTGAGCTTAGAAAGTTTTTACATCGTGATTTATGAGAAAAATAAAGCATTTGCATATGATCGATAAAATATTTATGGAAAGACGTTGTAAAATACTCCAAAATGTAATATCTCTAAATCGTAAAATTTAACAATCGTTCGATGAAAATAGGAAAAATAATAAAGAATTAAGATGTTATGAAGATTTAAAATATATAATAAATACTTACTTAGGAACACCTGAAGATAATAATGTAGACATCATTATATAAAAATGTTAACGCGTTTTAAGACATTTTTGTACACATTGAAAGAAAAAGTCTCACTCACAAGCGATAACTTAGAAAATATTTGTAATTTTAAATTTTTTGAAAAATTGAATTCTAAAATTACAAAATCTATAAATCGTTGTTATATCTTTTATTAAAATACAAATTTTAAGCTATGACTGTAATTATAGCATATTTTTAAATTTATTAAGATATCATTGAAATATATCTTTTAATTTTCTTTTACAAATTAATATAAAATTATTTTGAAGAAAGCTAATAAAACGAAGACATAAAAATCGTTCGAAAAACTCTTAAGAGAGATCAGTTATAAAGGTTAATGCATAGATAACTTCCTCAGTGTATCTTCTTGACAAAGATTAAACTTTAATATTTGTAAAGGAAAGTCAGAGATTGATAATAAGTTCGAGTTAAGAAAATATTCTAACATGTTTTGAACATCAGGCATTTCAATTATTAGTTTGTTATGACAAATATAAAAATGATGTTTGAACGTATTTTATTGATAATAATAGAGAACATTAAGGATTTTAGAGACGATATTTGAAGAGTAATGAAAATTACTTTTTAACTTATTATATTATTTTTATGAAAAAATGTAAAATAATCAAATATCTTCATCTCTCAAAATAAATATTTGTCAAATTTATCCTATTTCCAGATAAGATATTGTGAGAATTCAAATTTGCATTTGCTTAAAGATAGTAATAATATGAATACTGAAATAATACATGATTAAGCAGATTAAGCGGACTTTTCTTTTTGAAAATATGAGGCCAAAAAAATATTTCAAAATATGAACCGTGTTTATAGAGGATCTACAAGTTTTAAAATATATGCCCGTGGAAAACAATTTTCTACTAGTTACACAAAATAACTTCATGATTTAATAGATCGTATCAACTTCATGCAATGATTGAATTAAGGTGGGTCATTTATCCAAGGATAGAAAATTTTGTTAAATTTAGAGGATATTTTGAAAAACAAAAATTTTTTAATTGGTTAATTTCTGTTAAAAATTTACAACCAATTCAACAAAAATCAGATTTTGACGTTTTTTAAAATTAAGAAAAATTTCATTTGAAAACCTATTTCAGTCCATTATCATGTGAAAATATATACAATTTCGGATTTTTACACGAAATTTAAAAGATTCATAATTTTCCATTTGAGTTCTATGAAAATAACTATTCTGAGTATTTAAGATGCTTTTTTTAATTTACTGAGAAAATTACCATTGAAAAAATGGATCAAGTTAAAAAACCCCCAGGCCTAGGGGATTTTTTACTTGATTACAAAAAAAATTAACTTAAATATTTTAAAAATATTGCCTAAAATGAATCTAAAAGAATTTTTAAAAATCATTGAAAAAATTGATGATTTAGAAATTATATATTTTTGCATGCGAAACAATTTGTTTCCATGCGAAATGTTGTGGGATGTTTGTGAAACATCAATGGACCTAAAAAAAACAAAGGACGCGAAAGATTCATAAAACTGGAGGTTTATGAATTATGCATGCAAAAAATATCAAACTACTAAAAGTTTGCGAAATGGCACGGCATTCGAAAACATTGAAGTTTCAATGCGAGAAATTAACAAAAAATTTTCGGCCACATATCCAACAAACTAAAGCTAGTTGATATTTTAAACTATACGGACATTAGTAAACCAACTCTTCAAAAAATACAAAAGTTTGTTTGTGGCCAAAAGGGAAAATTTTTTCTGTGAGAACCCCATAATTCTTGGTTGTCCGGGATGCATAATCAACGTTGATGAAATGAAATTAAATCACAAAGCAAAAAGTCATCGAAGAAGTCCTGCCAATCAGGTTTGGGCTTTACCTATAGTTGATACCAGCACTAAACCAGCAAAGGGGTTTTGTTGTTTACTACCCAATCGAAGCTCTCAAACTATTATTCCAATTATTCAAAATGTGGTGAGAAGCGGTAGTATCGTCCACACCGATGAATTTTTAAACTATAATGCTCTTTCATGAATGGAAGATTATGTGCATTGAACTTTTTGTCACAAATATAATTTTGTGTGTCCAGTGACGGGTGTGCATACTCAGGAAGTTGAAAGTTTTAACAACAAGTTGAAATTATTTATTAAGGAGAGAAGGGTGTGAAAACCGAAAAACGGGGGTTACTTTGCTTTGAGTTTTTATGGTTTGAAAATTTTGGAAAGGGAAATATAATTGAGTTATTAAATCTTTTTAAAATTTAATTTTTTTGTTTTTTATTTTGTATTAAGTTTAAAAATTTTTTATTTTTTTACGTGGGGGATTTTTAACTTGATCCTTAAAAATTTACGTGTCAAATCTATTTTCAATTTTGTTTAATATGTTAATCGAAATAACTAAAATTCGAATGTTTTAAAATTATTAAAAGTCGAATTGATTTAAGAATCATGTTTAAAAAAATATTCTAAACTGATACGAAGTTTCAATATATTATCAACTTTTAAAGTGACACAAGCAAAAAGATAATCTAAGCCTGAATGAAACTTAAGAACTATTAAACTCTATTTTTGCTTTAAACGAATTTTTAATCAAATTTATAACATTGTTTGACTCTAAATGAGCTTTGTAAATATTTCTTGATATTACACTAATTTTAAAACGATTTTTTCCATCAAAATCTAAAAATTCGCATAAGAACCTCTCATAAGGATAATTTTTGATTCAAAACGAAAAACAGAAAGATAAATTTTTTGGTTAACTCCTAAATCAGCAGTTTACAAACATAATAGACTGATGTCTCTTTGAACAACAACCAAATAAATTTGCAATCCACGATAATCATTTTGTGATAAAAGACCAAAATACTTCAACGCTCTAAATCTCTTAAGTCACTCGATATCGAAATTAAAATAATTTAAACGGTTTATGGTATTTAAAGGCTATCATTGTTGAAATAAGTTTTTAAATAGAAATTTCGTGTTAGAAAAAAATCTTTTGTATCAATATAAGTATTGATTTAAATTTATCGGGAATAAAAATACACCATATCAAAATTTGATACGTTTTAGGATATTTGCAAAATGTAAAATGCATTTCTAGCGATAAAATCAAAGCGAATTTATATTCTTTCTAAGTATACTAAATAATTTTTGAAAAATGCTGAATACGTCAAATTTATTATGATTAAATTTTCAAAATAGAAAATGAATGTGTTTTTCATTTTTAACTTGAAATTATATTGATAAAAAAATTTTGTCATGTTTGAGTATCATTGGATAAATATCTTACAGTTGATATATTCACATGATATTTTAAAAAACTTTTTCCAAAATTTATAAAATATATTGCTCAGATATGGCATAACTTAAATTAATAACGATTTACGTTTACTTTGTAATCTAAGTTGAGATTTTATACATGAGGGTGGTGAGGTTTCGTGTTAAGTTTTTCATATTTAAGTGAAGAATAAATATTTTATTGATTTTAACGCTGCCGTTAATTAAACTGATAAGTATGAATAAATAGATACAAACATAAAAGGCAATTATTTTAATTTTTGTTTTTAAGTTTATGTGTTTTTTGCCTTTTAATAAGCTATATATCTTCAAATTTCACTCATCCTTCACATCTTGTTTAAATCCTTCATTTATGATTTTTAATCAAAAACATATAAAGTTTAAAAGCTACAATTATCGAATTAATTCATGATTAAAAAGTTTTGTTTTAAAATTATTCTTATTTTTGACTAATTTATTTTAAATTACATATGAATTAAATAACCAAATATTTCATATTCTACATATCGTGAATATAATTTCAAGAATAAAAATGCTCGTAATACAAAAAAATTATAATTTATGATGTATCAAATTGTCTAACTTTATTAAACAAAAATAAAACAAAATTATTTTGAATTTAAAAGATATTACCAATTTATATCATAAAAAAGAAAAGTATTTTAACAATCAAAATATGAAAAAGTTAAAGTAATCAAAAGATTGTTTAATTTTTTGTCATAATTATTTTTTATAATTAGTTCCGTTAACCAATAAAATGAATCAAATAAATGTCTATAATCAATAGAAAAAAATTCACAATTACTTTTAGCCTGTCCTTGAACCACATGATACTTAAATAATAATATCAAATTTACTGCTCTTTTGTGCCCCGTTTGACGTCTCGGCTGCTGTTAAAATTTGAAATTAAAAAAAATTATATTAAATTGTAATATTTCCACATAAAGAGAAAAATTTAAGCATTATATATCTTTATAGTATTTAAAAAATTATATGGATTTAAAAAGTAAGTGTTTGAAACTAAAATTGAAAAAAATGCAAAATAATTGTTGGAGACATTTACTTTTTCTTGAAGTAATTCACGTAAACGCTTTTCATACTTAATAAACAAGTAAAAATACAGATATCTTCTTTTTTGAGAATTCTTTAAAAAGCTATTGTAATTTAAATTGGAAGCTTTTGAGATTATTTTCGTTTTTTAGGTACTTATTCGAAAATTTTAAAGTTTAAATACTATTTTGATATTATCAAAAAAGTAAAAAAATTGGGACAAAAATTTGTATTTATAATACGTGTTTAATAAAAAACGATTAAACATGTAAAATTATCAATATTCTGATAAATATTTTTTTTCGAAATATATAAAAAGGATAATGTAAATTTGAATTTTCTCAATTACATCGTCGATGAGGTTTTGCAGGTTTAAATTCTATTAAAAAGCATTTTTTACCGTTTTTTGAGACTCTTTCATGATTTTTATTCTCTTAAATGGTTAAGTTGAATTAAAATTTATATCAATGAAATCAAACATCGATGTCTCTTTCTATCTCTTCTAATAACGCTTTTCTCCTTGCGAGTTCCTTATGTTTTAGTACTTATATTGTATTAACGACATCAATTTTCATGATATGAGAAATAAACGATATTATTAAAGTATAATCATTCTTAATTATGGTTCAAAGATTTTTGGAAAAATGAAAAATTAGAATCATCTACATCGTAGATAAAAATTGGTTATTAAAAATTTTAAATCAGCGATTTCAGAATTTATAATTTATCTCTCATCTTAAATGTTTATCAAACCAAAACTAATATTTCAATAAATATTGACATCTGTCTATGTTCAAAAGATAAATTTGCTTATTTAAAATTTTTTAATAAAACACCTCATGTTTCCTTTCCAGGACTTTCCAAGTCTTATTAGATTTATATTTTACACTTAAAAAATCTTCTTCCTGTTTCATAATTTCCTGGATGTTAAAATTGTAAATCATAAATCATTTTGATCAAAAATATAACATATTTGATAAAGCCCATTTTATTAATCTATTTTAAGTTAAAAACTTTTTTAAAATTATTTAATTGCTAAAAAATATAAAAATGTTAAATATAGTAAAAATTTCATATTTTTCAAATACCTCTTTGATTGATTTCAGATCTTCATCCAACTAAAAAAGTGAGCTGAAATAAAATTTTTAAAATTTTTTTTAACCATTTTCAAAGAATTATTGAAATTGTTTAAGAATCAAGTCTTACATAATTTATCTATTGTAAATATATGCCATAAACTTTTAATTTTTGATAACTGATTGTTAAAAATTTTGGTATTCAAACAATTTCGTTAAACTACTCTTAGATAATCATTTTAAATAAATTTTGATAAAAAATCGAGATATCATTAGTGAAGATAACATAGCTCAATGTCTAGCAATAATTTTACTTCTACTTGTTCTCTTAAAGACATTTGCTAAATAAATTTTGGAAAAAACCCCCTTCGATGACGATTTTAAAGAATCAAATTCCTAATTTTATAAATTTTTATAAGAATAAAAATTTATAAATCATTAAACATAAATGATGTGGTTATTTTAATAACTTATAATCCGAAATATGCTTCATTTTATATCATGACAATGCAGATTATTAAATTACATTTTAATCATATAAATAATCTAACATATGTAAAAAATATTTTATGGCCATTTATTTTACATTTTAAAATAAATTATTTCAACAAGAAAGGAAATAGCTTTTTGAGCATTAACTATGATAAGGTTATGACGATTCATTTTAAATACTTCTCGACATTTCCAATAAATATCAGAAGCCTATAAAATTAACTTCAGTACATATTTGCTTTCGATATGAAGTTTTTTCAATTTCTTTTGTCATGATTATGAAGAAGTAGATACAAAAATTTTAAGTAATATTTTACTTATTCTCATATTTAAATATAAGATGAATTGAAAATCATTTGAAAATTATTTTCATAATGTAATGATAACATTACAAATATTGAAATATGTTTTCTATTTTTAGATAACTTCTAACTTATCATTGAATATCTAAAGATAAAATATTCTTTATGTGATAAGTAAAGAACAAAGTCGACAAAAATTAGAGTTAATGATTTAAAATAATTACAGTTAACATTAAATCGATATCATTTTGGCACTAAGTAAAATAGAGAATATACTGATTCAAGTTTCCTCTTTTCCTAAAATAAATTTGAATTATTTGATAAATAATCAAAAATAATGTTCAAAATTGGTTAAATTAAAAATATATTTTACCGTTTATGTTAAAAAAATACTTCAAATAATTTAGATCCATTGGCAAGAAGGATTAAAATGTTATTTGAAATTATTCTTGTTTGAAGATTAAATTAGGAAATATATTGATGGTTATAAAATGAAAAAAATTCATGACCAGAATATTAAAAATTAAAATCTCCTCACTTCGTGATATTTCACAAGATTTTCATTTTCTCTGTAAATTTATTCATCAATATTATCTTTGCTATTTCAAAGCTTCGATCTGTTAATTCCTATATATTTTAATATGTTAGAAATTTTAAAAGTTAATTTTGTATTTAATATGGGGGTAAAGTATAAGAAATTTTTATTTTATCAAATTACCCTCAAATTTAAAATTTTTTAACATCTTTAATTCTAGTTTATATTTTGAAAGATTATTTTTTCAGATCTTTTAATTTTAAGCAAATTTTAGATTTATCCATTTTCACAATCATGAAAAAGTACAAATTTGGGAAAGATAATATATCTTAATTTAAAAAAATGTGTAATGTCGTATTTTATACTTAATTAAATTTTAAAAAATTTTCTGATAAAAAATAGATTTTCAAAATAATTCACAGATTTAAATATATCTTAGTTCGTACATCCATGAGATTTTTCGAATATGAATACTGAAAATGAAACGGTGAGTTACAAAGTCGAGTATACTGATTAATTTTTTCAATATCTTGGATTATATTTTTGAATTAGAGAGTACTAGATTTGATGAAATTAAATATGAATATAAGTTCTTAAAAATTTTCTCAGTTTACTCAAAATACAGCTTAAATAAATAAAAAAAGTTTTCAAATTAATGGTAATGTATCTATGTTCAATTTCAGTTTTAGGATATGTAGTTAACGAAAAAAATTATAAACACTATTTAAATTTATTTTTTTTATATTTTACTTTCAATGATCCAAAACTTAAATTTACAACGTAATTTTCGCATTTACATCACAAGAAAACAACAAATATACATTGGCAGTTTCTTCTTGTGTTAATTTTTTCTTATCATAAAAAAGTTCATACCCTTTCGTCTAATTTATCCAACAGTATTTTATCCTATGATATATTAAACGAGTTTATTTTTTGATATATCAATAAATAAAATTAATTTGATATTTTAAAATTTGTGACGTACATAAATTTCAGAATACATAAAACGTCATTAAAAGAAAGAAACATTAAACAAATAAAATTTTATTTTGATATTTCTCACGATTTAAGTTTTATAAAAATATTGAAATTCTTCAATAAAGTCAAAAAATTATGATAATAATTTAATATATAGAAAGGATTTCAATAAAATTTATTACAATATGAATGAAATTTAAGAATGAAAATTTTAAGAAATGGTTATCAGAATAAGATAAAATAATAACGCAATAACTTTTTAGTTTTAATGATAAAGGGATGTTATTTGGCGATTGTGCATAAATTCAATAATTTCAAATTTTTTAACCACCAAATATAAAAAAACTAAACATTTATAATCCTCAAAATATTTTCAAAGAGGTTTTAAAAAATTAAATTCAGATTTATGATATCAATTTTGTATTTTTATTTTGGAATAAATAAAATTTTATTCGCTTTATTGATTTATTTCTAAAAATAAAAATAAGTTAATAGCTTAATTAAAATATCTATCTTCATGTGCCCGAAAAATTTGAGATATTCAACTTTCTAGCATAGAATCTCTTTTCAAGAATTATATTATCAGAAAAAATATTTAAAGCCAACTAAAATTCAATCTTTTTCCAAATTTGATCATTTAAATTTACAAGAAAAAACCTTAATATAATTCATATAAAACACATTCAGTTTCGCATGCACATTAGTTAAAACATTTTAAATTTATTCAAAATAAACTTAATGTAAAATTGAATTCCTTAAACTAATATTTAGTATAATTTCTCAAAAATATTTTTTCAAACTTGTTCGACTATTTTTTCCGATTTTTTTATCATAAAATGATTTAGATTGATGTAAAACACAACTTATTTTGTTAAATACACGTGTTAAAATTATTTATAATCTTTCTTTAATGTGTTTATTTTTTGACTGAACTCAATAAATGTTGTTATTGATTATATATTATGTATCTTTTAACTTTAATCTTTCAGCGAGAATAAAAGTAATTATTTCATCACATAAATTTAAAATTCAGATTTTTTTATTTCAAATCATTTTTTATTTAATATATTATAATGTTAAGCTCAATTGAGATTGTGTTCATTAAATTCAAGATTTTTTGAAAATTTGTTTGAAGCAACATGATGTCATTCTAAACCAAATACCAAGATATTTGTGAATTATCACAATATAAAATAAGGAAATCCAAAATCTGACATTGTTAAAAGGACAAAATTATGTCATAAGTCTTTTCGTTCATACAAATATGAATATACCGTTATATTTGGTCAAAGATTTTTATTTCGGACAAATTATAATATTTTATATTTTGAATGAAATATATTTAAAAAATAGCTCAAGAAACTTTTGTAAACTTTTTAAGGTCAATTTACGCTGTTTTATTGTCATTCAAATTTTCTTAATCATTCATATATTAAATTATCTTATAAAATTTATGATATTCCAAATCGTGATGAAAATTCTTTCATTTTCATGAATGATATATTTGACGTTGAATTTTAAATGTTTTATCAGAGTATATAAATAAAATCAGAAGAATAATTACCTCACTTAATAACTGAAGGTAACGTTGATTTCGAGTTTTCGCCTTTGTAAAATTTCAGAAAATACTTTGTCTATTGAATCTTCAAATTTTATAGTCTTGATGTTATAAAATTTGTTAATAATTTCAAGAAGTACGAAGGTATAAAATATAATATTTTAGCGTTGAATGACAAGAGTTTTACTTTTATTATAATTTAAAAATTTCATAGGAATAATATTTAAACTCAACTAGTTTTCAATATTTAAATATTGCAAAATCTTAAAAAATATCTTGTATCGAAATTCAAAAAAATTAAATGATTGGATAGTCTTCGAGATAAAATTATTTTGAGTGCTAAAGATATTAGTATCAGTGAATTTATTAAAAACGATTCATTGATTTTTATTAGAATCATCAACACTACTTCAAAAATATATAATATTTGAAGTGAATCACAAAGTTGGCATAAATTAAAACGATTTTTATAATTTCACTTGCAACTTTATGAATTATTTTCATAAATATATTGGTGTCTACCACAGGTTTTAACAAGTATATTCTCGATTCACTTTGACCTAATCTCCTAGTTGGACATTGAATCTAATATATTTATTCTTCATAAAAAATATGTATATTATTAATTAGGCTCAAAACATATTTTCAAATTTTATTCAATATTATTAACATTGTTAATCGTAATAAGAATAAATAACTGTGAATGTTTTATTACTTGATTTATTTTGGATTATTATTAAATACATGATTGATTAATAAAAGTGAAATATATAAAGAAATAAATAACGTTTTTTGTGATTGCAAAATAGTTTTCATTTATATTGGAAGGAAAATAAAAAATTGGATATATCCTTTTGTAATATGGTAAAATTTGATAGACATATCGGTGTAATAATAAATTTTAATGAACTGGTCGTTTTAATTTTTTTTTAATATCCACAAAGCGAAAGGTTATAGAATTTTCGAATAAACTTTATTTTGTCAATGTTAAACAAAGTTTGCTGAGTTAAAAATTGGTCAAAGCGTAAAATTAAAATAAAAAGGCTTATATTCATAAAATTAAGGGTTATTTTGAGGTTGACGAGTTAAATTGGATCAATATAATTATTTATTAACTTTTTAATGTTTGAAAAATTAATTTACATTAAATAGGATAAAATATGGCTGAAATATTATTTTATTTTTAATTTAAATTGTGATATTAGGCTGAAACAAGATTAAATTTATAATTGGTTCTTCAGATCAACATTTAAAAGAGACTTATCAAAAATATAGCCACAAACTGAAAATCTTAATTTGTGAATCTATAAAGTATTTTTGATAAATAAAATATCATTCATATATTTCTTAAGTTAAAAAATTTATGAATGGAATCGATATCAATTTTTGAGCGTATCATTTTTCAATAAAAGACTCTTAATGTATCCATGAATAAATTTTAGCTGTGTAAAATTTATAGTTTTCGATGTTTAAGAAAAACAAAATTTTATAATCGGAGTCTATTTCAATGACACATCATGAACTGTTCGTTCTTTGGTTTAAAAAAAACAATCATATCCCCTGAATTGTGTTCTCTATTTATAATTTAACTTAATTTGGTGACTCTTTTTTTTTAATTGATGTGATAAATATTTTTATTATCTTAAACGGTATAAAAATGTTCTCGTGTTCGATATTTAATTAAAACATCAATTAGAGAACGCATGAAAGTATACATAATGGGATTTTAAGCAAATATTGAATGAATTAGAACATAGAAAAAAAATCCCAAGTGTATCAGTGATAATTAAAATGATAAAAATTTTAGATTTTGATTGTAGATAATGTGTTTTACGACATTTTAAGATATCTTTTGTTTTTTATTGTATAAATCATAAAAACATTACTTTATATATACGAAAAAAAGTTGAAATCAAACAACAGATCTTAAATAATCATTTAAAGTAAAAATATTTTTTATCGGTCATAAATTTTACAATTTAGATATGTTGATTATGGTTGTGAAGAGACCAAAGGATACGAATTTTAATCTTGCATAAATCGAATACCATAAACTTTACCAGATAAGTATTTTTATTTATTTTTACGGATATTCAGAACGCTTAAATCTTATTAGTTTTAGATTAAGCTCGGTGATATATATATAAAATTTTAAATTCAATAACGTTTATGGTCGAATTAGAAATATTTAATTGATACAGATGCAATCAATAATAAAACCTAATTTTTGTATGTATCGTTCAAAAATAAGTACGGTATAAATCAAAAAAATCTTAGCTGGCATGAACATAAGTAGCTTTTAATCCGACAACAAAAATTAATCCATAAATAAACTTAATAATATTCATTAAACTTTTAGACTGAATGGAATTCACATTTTTCGTGAAAATATATGATTTAAAAGGTTGTCTTAAAAGAATCAGCAAATCATTTCAAAAAGAATTTTTCAATTTTTGTTTCTAGTTTCCATACGTCAAAGTATAAAATATTAAAAAAGATACGAATAATCAGAAAAGAAAATTATCATAAGACAATAAAATCGATAAAATGATGAGAATTTTTGAATTAAAAATGAGATAATTCAACACTCACCGTTAAAAAACTGACCAAAAGAAGAATCGTTGCTTGCATCTGGATTATTATAACCACGCCCAAATCCACCAAACTTTGTCGTTCATATGGACAGTTAATTAATTAAAATGTTGCCAAGGCGTATTCAAATGATACTTGTAGAAATTATCACAAAATTAAGTTAAATAAACTGAAGTTTAACTGTAAAATTGTTTTTTATTGTTTTAAAAAATTATATTTCACTATCTTTGAGTTAAATTTTGCTTTCTTAAATTTAGAGGGTTTTTCTATTTGCCTGATAATTTTTATGTGAACAAATTAATTATGTTTGCAATCATATTGATAAATGGGGAATCAACTCAATGATCTTTGAAATTATCTTAATTTTTTGTTATAAAATTTATAATATTTGCTAAATAGACGTATAATTTAAGTGATCAAATTTTATAACATCTAAAGAAATAAATTGAGTGTCGTAAATTTATTTCTTTACTCCTAATCTTTAGAAGAGTTTTCCAAATATCCTTAATTTTTACGATAAAAATCGCAACGTTAGAAAAAGCTCTTTTAATTTTACTATTATAAGATTTCCCAAATTGAGTTTAATAAGTTACATCACCATAAATATCCATATTTTTCTAAATTGAAACAACGTTTTCAATCGAATTCAAAAACAAGAAATAGACGGAAAAAATACTTAAATTCCTTTTTGATATTTACGAGTCATCTATTAATCCTCAAGAGAAGTGAATTCGTGGATTTTCCATCATAAAAATAGGAGAAAAAATTCCTTTTGTGATAAAAACGTCTTTTATGCCTTTAAGAGCTTTTTTGCTACCACTTCCTTAAACAAGTCCCTCTTAATCTTGTGCTCTAAAATCCTACATTGGTTCATCGCTCCCACTTATAAAACATTTCTACTTATGGAAGCTTAAACAGTAAGACAAGCTGATTCCCCGCTTTTATGTCTGCCCTAACTTGGTCTACTAACCAACTAAAACCATACTTCATGGAGAAAATTGAAGTTCAGACCATAATTTGGAGTTTCTACACCCCGAAAATCAAAGCAAGTGTCCCTCTGGTTTCTTTGTTGTACTCATTTCCTACGCTCACGCATCAAAGTTATATTTTCAGTATGTGTTGAAATTGAAGCAAGGATTTGTCAATTATACAAAGGAATACCCAAATATTTTTAATTATAGTATTTGAAAGTTCTACCAATGTACGAATACATTCTTTTTCAACATTAGCGATCAACTGTTCGTTTTCCTTAATATCTAATTTAGAGCGCCTATCGTTGTCACTCTCTGACTGAAATGTCTCTCCTTCTTGACCTTTTTTGGGAACTGTTGATATTATTGTATTTCTAATAAAATATCAAGGCTATAACAGACACTGAATGGCCTTCTTGTGCCTTATCCACTAACATTCTTTTCGTAGTTGGAAAAATTGCTTTTAAGTGAATTTATTATGCCCCGCTGGGTCCTACAAGACACGAAATTTTCATCAAATGCGTTTCAGATTAGTTCATCTTTTGTGTCTCCTTCAATTTCATTTTGAGAATCTTTCAATGTGAATTATTAAGAAAAAACGATTGTGTCTACGATTTTTATTTTTTCCCGCATAGCGTGATAAGACTTTGAAAATATGTCCAAAATAACTGTTATTTATTGAAATTAAGAATGTATATAGAGCTTTATTTTGTAAATTAATTGTCCATTGTGAATATATAAAGTTTATTTACACGATGATTGAAATAATTTTGATCATTATTGAATCTATTGCAACGATTATTCAAATGATTTAAGATAATTATCTTCATCAAATAAATTTCAAGTATGATTGCAAAAATTATTCTTTATTGCAAATATTATTTATTTTATTGCAACAATTATTAACTTGATCGCATAATTATTAATTTGATTGTAACGATTTTTAACGTAATCTAATAATTATTAACTTGATTGCATCGATTATTAACTTCATCACATGATTATTCATTTGATTGCAAAATATTTTAACTATATCGAACATAGCTACAGTGCAAAATAATATTTAGTGATCGTAACGTATATTATAAGAGGTGCTCGTACGTAGTAATGATGGTAAAATAATCCATTAATAAAAATTGAAGAGCGCATGATTTTTTAATGGTAGATTACGATAATCCCCCATAAATGGTTTACAAAACCTATTTAAAACGTGAATAATATCAAGAATTAATTTTATTTTAATAATTTTTAACTTTTATTTTCATTAAAATCAAAAGGTTTTCTCCCGTTTAAAAAAATAAGTAATCTAAGGATATCACCTGATTTAATTTATCCTCATCAAATAACTGAATATAGAAAATTGAATCCTTTTAAATTGAGAATACTGTCTTTATGGATTTTTACAAAGTAGAGGGAAGAAATAATAAAAAATTAAAATTGTAAGCCAAAATTAAGCATTTTTTCATGTGGCCAAAATTCACTTACACAGGTAAGTCTGAACGATACTCTTGTGGAAGTCTCAAATTATCGAGAATTGGACCTCCTTGAGATATCGTGATAAGAATCAAGAAAGTGTCAACCGTTCAACTTCCGCTTGTAAGTATAATTGAAATTAATTTATTATCATCGAAACTACTGTGTTGGTTCAGAAATTGAAAGTTTTTTAAGGATGAAACAGGAGTCGATATCCATACTTCAATTGATTTTGGGTATTCACGAATCATAGTAGATGAGTAATTTATCAAACCAAAGTTAAAGAAAGAAATCTTAGCTTGTAATCAATTATTTCAAAAATAGTAACAGACTCAACAAAGTTTTTAGGATCTTTTAACAAACCATCATTTTTAGAGTTTTGAAAATAATGTTGAGGAAAAGAAATTTTTGAATTCCCATTCATTGTTATGAATAATGTTAGGTTTCATTTGTGTGACGCTGACAACAAATCTTAAGAGAAAAGATAACTTTATCTATTGATTTACCGCCATACTTTTCTTATATGAATCCAGTATAAAAATTTTTAGCTTTGAAATCAAAATTAGATAAAGAAAAATTTAAATTACAGCTTTTTGCCAACATAAATTTTGTAAATGATGTCATTAAATTTGGAACATTACATTCATACCGTGACATTTTGTGAAATAATGACGATCGTAAAAAAGGTTTTTAGAATATGTTTTTTTCCAATTATATCTGGAATTCAATAAGTATTTACGCCCATTACTTTTTGAATCTGGCATTTCGTTTGTCTTTCATAAGATTTTTATTTTGTTCAGTATTTATCTGAGTAGATGATCTTTTGTGGGATTTTATTCATCAACTATTGGATATAACTCATCATTAAAAGCATTTAGTCAGACAATTTTGGGATTTTACTCATAATAATGATAAAATCTGTTGGTTTCGTAAATGCAATCAAAGAAATTTATTTTCCACGGTTTATTCCTATGTTTTTTATATATTTTAGAATCACTCATTTATTCTTATATTTTAAGGTAATAGATCAAAGTTTGGAATAATTTCTTTTTCCGAACAATTCTTTTGATAAATTAAATTTCAATAGAATCATAACGATTTTCATCGATGGTACATTTTTAACGAATTAAGATTCATACGTATGTTTTACTGCACATGAAAAAACAAAATTTTTCATCTGTGATAAATTTCATAACCCAATCATGAACATTAAATTTTGCTTAATCGTAGGACATTAAAAAATAAAGATCTACTATTTATGTACAATGTACGCCTCAACTATCCACAATCTATAAACGAGATAAATTGTTTGATATTTGAAGACGTTATCTTTGTAAAATTTTGTTTTTACCATCTTATAAGGATATATTATCTTACGATCTCAGTAATTTTACAAGAAACCAAACATCCTTATTTTATTAAATTACTATCTTTACAATAATTATATGATAATCATTCTACGCTAATCAGATATTACTTTCTATTTGTTTACGGCTGTGTATCTTTATGGGTAAAATTCCATAATATTCTATAATATAAGTCTGATAAAGAAAAAAACCCAATATTTTATGAGATCATTGCTTACAATATTTTGAAAGACATACATCAAATAAACGACATTTATTTAAAAGCCTAAATATAGTCCATCGTAGATCTTTGATAATCGACGGTGAGTGGGAATCTTACATCAAAAAATTTTAGTTTAGGTTGAAATGTAAAAGAGTTTTCGAGTTTTCTCTGGATGAACTTTAAAATGGACCTGAACATAGTTTACCCTCGTTTTCGGAGATACGTAATAACGATAAAATGTGAAATTTTGAATAATGTTCGATAAAAATCGATCTGTTAGAGAGATATATTTTCAGTTCTGAGATAGCTCTTGAATTTTTTATCATTACCACACACATATGTTAATTTTTTATCATTATTGCTGATTTATGCTGATATGCTAAAGTTAATGGATTTTATTAACTTTTGCTTTTTAATGTTTCAGAAACCTCTGTATGGCATAAACGCACAAAATTTTCCCTCTTTGACTTTATAAAATGCCTCAAAGTAAAGTTTTCAAGGCGTTTCATTGAAAGTCTTAGAGTAATCCACGATCAACATTTTTTACTAATTCCTCTTAGGCATTCGGATCCAAGGCAGTTAACCATCTAAACTACACTGGAAGTATTCATAGGAAAAATAGGCGTGTACTCAACGTGTCTAACCGTGCTAGTTAATTTTAAATATTTTTCTTGTTTGATATGCAATTTTAAAGATTTTAAATATTAGCATTGAATTCAAGAGTTTAACCAAGATCGAATTATACTCTTTATCATTTTATTCAAAAGTAGGTATTCGGAATAATGATGGTAAAACCTTGATAAAATATAACTAACAAATAACAATCACTTAATATGTGTGGATCTATACTACAAAAATAATAACCCCTAAACTTGAAACTAAACGTCTTAAGGTATAGGCTGTCTTCTTAATTTCTGGTTTATGCAATTTATCCCAATAGAATACTTATAGATAAGATATTTTTTGACATCAAACGATCAACTAGGTATTAGAAATTGTTAGTACCTGGCTATCTCAATAAACTAAGGTGTATATTCAAAAATAGAACAACGTTCATCAATAACAGCATAAAATTCTTAACATTATTAAAAGTGGAAAAGAAACTTGTTATAAGTGGTTAAAATTATGAAAATGTTGAAATTATAGACGTTTTGCTTTCCAGTAGACTAAAAAGTAAACTGATATAGATAGCACTGTGCTACATTAAGTGTCTTGTAATGTAAAGTTATAAAAATAGTTTATCGTTAAATTCTAATCTGTTCGAATCTTTCATAATTTTAAATCTTTGGGTTTCAGTAAATTTTAACAGTGTATTCATATCGGTAGCTCTTCATATGCACATTATACAGAATAACCAAGATGAAAAACTAGGTTGACAGAAATGAGAAATATTAAATTATAATTGAATACCAATATCATAAAGAATATAACCGCAAATATGTCCCAATAAGCACGATTAATACATTTTCTCATTAAAACGACAAAATTATTAGATACCGAACACATAAAGGGTTATCAACATCAGTGTTATTTCACTTCCATATGACAGCCATTTAGATGTTTATAAAGTTGGCATGTTGTTTGTTCCTTAACACAACCTTATGATATTCATAACAGAAACAACATAGAAATTTAATATTCAAGAAACCAACCAAATATTTTTTATCGAGCGGGGTTTCATACCAATATTATAACACTAAACAAAAACAGGAGTCCAAAATAAGTCATATTTTTACACATGATGAATTTTTATTAATAAATTCAATCTGTGCTTATTTTTTGAAAAAATTTTATTCAAATGTTTTTACTAAGGGATTTTGTCGTTGCGACTTTGACTCTTACATTTTTTGCATGCGCGTTGGGAGATAATCAATGAAAGTAATTTAGTTTGTTTTTCAATAAATTGGGATTTTTAAATTCAGAGTGAATTAATAAAAATGGATTTGTCAAATAGTTTACTATTAAAATAAAAAATTCTCGATTTATGTCTACTTTTATAATATCATGTTTATATGTATTGTTAAAAAAAGAGTAAAATTGAACATAAAACATTTTAACTCAACATTTATATCTTTATATTTAAAGATGATCTTTTTAATAACTAGATATAGACTTTTAAAATGAACGAAATATTTAAAAACTGGCCGATTGTACCAAGCGTTGTTCACAAATGAGCGAAAAAACGTTATTCAAAGGATGAAAGTTGTTGATTTTTTTCAATATTTATATTAAGTTCATAGGAACATAAACGTTATAAGAAATGGTTTAAAAGTTGTGAAGAATACGATGTAAAAAACAATTCAGAAGTAGTATTTGTTGCTTAAGTAATGAAACAAAAGCGGTGAATGAATAAATTAAACTGAAGTGTGTTTTGAAAAAGAATATTTTTATTTATACATCTTGTAAATATATGTATAAATCAGAAGGTTTCCGACGCGTTAACCAGGCCACATACATATGTCAATGGGAAACTCATGGATTTTCCATTAATAATAAGAAAACTTCCAGAATTCTAGCAACTAACATATTTAAAACATTTAACCATGATTGGATAAGCAGTAAAGGTATCCATAAATAACACGTACATTCATTTATATTTTTATAGAGTGAATTTTAACATTTAGACTTGCCTATTTTTATTTATTAATCATATTTTTGAAACAATGTTTTTTATTTGAATTCAGATCATACGAAAAAACGTAGAAAAATCATGAAATCTCAAAATTAATCAAAGAAATATATTCGAATAATTTTTTATTCTATTTTAGGTTTTAAATTCAATATTTTAATTACAACTAGTTAAATATTTTAAATAGTATTAGTATGGTATTTATTCACATAATAGAAAAAAATTTATTAAAAAATAAGATGTTTATACCATGATTTGCGAATTTTGGAGAAATATGCAATTTATATCGATTTGAGAATCGAAATAAAAATTTATTTATCAGTAAGTAATACGAATTTAGAGTTAAATTACTATTATATGAATAAAGTAAGATTATTGTGCCTTCTTTTCCTTTAAAAATTATTTCTCGTGTTAAGATTAAATTAAAGTATTTCAAAACAAAAATATGTATAAAATTCATTTTAATTTTTTCATTAAACTTTTTCAAAGCATTAGGATATTTTGAGAATATTAAAGAATTGACACAAACTCCACCTTGACAAGGTTTCGTTGGAAAAAAACTTCAAACGATCTCAAAGATTAATAGACTCATTCGGGTTTTTTGCATGAAGGAAAGTTGATATCCTTAAAAATTTAACTGCATAATTTTTACTAATTTGGATCAGGGTAAAATAATTGCTTACATTTGTTTTTCAAAAATGTATTTTTAACTTATTTAAAATATTCCTGGTTTAATTCCTCACTACAAAATATAAATGTGATTTAATATTAACTGATTGTTTACCCTGTCGAAAACTGCTTTGCAAGGAATCAATTCTGATTTTATTATTGATTTTTTTCAAATCCAGAAAATTTATTGAAGATCTTAGTTTAGGCGTATATTTGATCAAAAGACATCTTTTGTTCATATTTTTCAGATGAATTGTCAAATATAAATGGGAATTTACTTATCTTTAAAATCTTTTTTTAATTTTATTTTGATCTGAAATAATATATTTTCAGAAATAAAATAGTAAGATACTAGTTTGTGAAGTATATCTTCATATTTTATGTTTTCGTATTCCAAATGTTGAATGTATGAACTAAGAATTATATTAATTTAACATTATTTTGAATATCTTTACTGATATAATCATACTTGAAACTCAGGTTATTATATCGATAAATAATTAAAAAATCGAATGAATTTAATCATCAATGTGGAGTTGAAAAAACTTGATAAAATCAATATATAAAACAAAAAAGAAGATGGTAAGATTTCTATATTTTTTGATTGTTACATTGAGACCAAATAGTTAATAAATTGAAATTGAAGTTTTTCTTTTTGGTTTTTTGAATTATCAGTTATATTTAACAAAATAACTGATAAAATACCATAAATACAAAATCTGAGAATTTACTCGAGTTAATTTATTTTAAAATAAAACTCCTA
The DNA here is from genome assembly GCA_024349245.1 of Neodontobutis hainanensis. NCBI lineage: Eukaryota > Metazoa > Chordata > Actinopteri > Gobiiformes > Odontobutidae > Neodontobutis > Neodontobutis hainanensis. Next base: position 96,880 of record JALDNG010000353.1, on the reverse strand, counting down.
AATAAAGTTAAACCTTCATTCCTTCATTAAGAATGACTTTATCGAAAACATTTTTGGAAGAAAGAATAAAATATTTCAATGAATCATCAAAAATTTTAATTCCTTTATATTACCTTCTTTGTCGAATATACAAAGATGGGCATTATTTAAACTTAATTAGAATACGTAAATATAATAATTTAGAAAATTTAACTTCATTGTGATTTGTACTTTTGATTTAAACCCGAAAGATATCGTATCAGTACAAATTTTAACGAGTTAAATTAATTTTTGGCTGATTGATAGATTTGAAATATCATACCAGCATATATCATTGGGATATCCTAAATATATTGACAACTTTTTTTAAATATTTACAAAACTTTATCGAAACACTTTTTCTTTCTAAATAGTGTTAATTTTTCACAAATAATAAAAATTATGAATTGAAATGTAGAAAAGACATAAATTTTGATTCTATTAAACGAACAACTTCATTCGTATTATCTTAATGTCATATTTACAAATGAGTTTTACAGTTTTCAAAATAGCAAATTAAAAAGCGTCTCAAAGTTCATATTCATGGAAACTATTTTAAATATCGGCTTAATGTTTTTATTATTATATTACAATGAAGTTATTTTTAATTCATTTAGAAGCTATTTTAAGGTTCTCAACTTTGTTTCACAAATAAAAATAATCGTCGAAAATCATATATGATAAAGATCACTTATTTGTTAACATTGATAAAAAGAAAAAATGAATTTTTACCATCAATAGATTAAATGGTGCTTATTAAATTAAATCCAAAACAGTAGCGACATTTATAATTTGAAGATGTAAATAAATGGGTGTATTTTTATATTAAATTGAAAAATTTATTGAAAACTATTGTTAATTTATCCTGGGATATTCTACATAGATTGGTCTGTTTTAAGAATTAAATATATGTTTCGCCATTAAATTTTCATTAATTTCAAGAAGATGGTATCAAAAGTTACAAAAATACTTTTCTGATAAAATTTATGATTTCATAAACGATGGTATTAATGATAAATTTAATTGATAAATTAACCTTTTAGCAAGTTCACTCAAGGTATCTGAAAAAATCTAAGATTATTTTGAGAATTAATAATACTTTAAAAACAAAACCAGAATATTACAGAACTTGTTTTTAGATTTTACGAAAATAAGAAGTGATAATACGAAGATACAAATCACTCATATTAATAAAGATAATCCAGTATAATTTCTCAAAATAAACGATTATCGTCTGAAATTTTAAGATCATCGATTTTTCAACAATTTTACTGTCGATATGAGAACGAAGAACCATCTATGATTGAAAGCTAAACAGTATATGGATAAAAATTAATCAAACCTGAATTACCCAATTCAGTTAGTACGACAATAATATGTTGTTTATTTTTATTTTCATCGTAAAATTATATGGATCAAAACATTTTTTAATTTCGACATCATAAAATTATCTCATGTTTTTTAATATTTCCTTGTGTGTCCAGTAATTTTTGAAACGTTATACGTAATAATAAATTGATAAAAATAGAAGAAAATTTATATTAGTTTCATAAAAGATGTGTAAAAAATCCAGTATTTGAAAATTAAATTGACAAGAAATATTTTAAATAATATCATTGTGTGAAAATAAATTTAAATACTTTTCAATTTAAATAAATACCACAATCCGACAAAAATCAATTTTAGGTTTTAAAATATTTTTAAATCGATTATTCAAGGTTTAAAATAGTTCATGTGACTTATAAAGTTACAGATTTGAGAATAAAATTGAAGGAGATAGTGAAATATTTCGATGTCATGTTTATCGTATGGTGTTACGTAGGTATTGTCATCTGTATTATAAAGAAATATGAAATTTAAATTTGATGAGTTTCATGTAAATCGTTTAAAAATATCCTATTATTGCTTTTATTTATTTTAAATAAAAACATCTTGAATGTTGGGATATAAAGAATGATATTGTGTGATTAATTGCTGTGTAGGATTAAATACAAATATATTAACAATTTCAAGAGTTAAAAAAGAGCTTGCAGTATTAATAAATTTTCATAGATGTCAAAATATTTTGATTATTATAAGTTGATTGTATAAAATTTACAAAAATCGACTTTAGAAATCAATTAATCATATAAATTATGATTTATTTTAAGATTAAAACATTGTCTCTTGTATTATTGAGATAAAAACTTTAATTTTAATAATTTAAAGAAAAAAGATTTGTTGAAGAATTTATACTATCACAGATAGTGTCTTTCAGTTATGGCAAAATTTAGACTGGTATGGGAATTATCCATTTCTTCGATAATTTGATGTTTTATAAAATATCATTTTCATTCAATGTAGCTTAAAGGGCGTTTTTCATTTTTTAAAGTTAAGATAAAATATTTTTTATTCTGATTTGATATAGTTTAATATTTCAATTTAAAGTTTTTTAAAAGACAACAATTATATTTCTGATTTCAAAAAAATTTTTTTATTTTCAATGATACTAAATATTTAACAAGAAATTTAAGTTATTCGGTGGTCAACTCGACGTTTAATAAGTTATGTAAGTGTTGGAAATATTTTGATTTATTTTATAATATCACAATTTTTTTATTAAATTTTAATATATCTCGTTATTCTTGACTTGTGAACTTATACGTTTTTAATATAAGATTTACTTAATGTATTCTTGTAAAATATCATATTTAGTTCGTGAATATAATTTTTAAATTTATATCAAAAAATATATCATTTTTCTAACTCTTTTTTTTAGATTTCTTAAAATCTCAGATTTTATAACATTTACATCTCAAAAATAAAAACTCTATTCATTTTTTAATAAATCATACAATATTTGCGATTTGAAGGAAATAAAGTTATTTCAGCTTAAGGTGATAAAACCATGTCAGGTTGTGTTAATTTAATCATGGAAACCAAAAAGCCAAATTAACTTTGCTCGTCATTTGAAATGGAAACTTTCACATATTTTGAACTATATCGTTGTCTAAAATGCGGTTTTTAGCTGTGGTTCACAAGCATACGGGGTGGGAAGGAGTATCAGAGAATAAATCATTTTATTTCAGTTAAAATGGAAATTCAAAAATAAAAACTCGATATCTTGCATTAAAAGCAAGAATTTCTTAACTTTGTTTCCCACTCTCGTTTTTTACCATGATATTCATAGATTAAAAACAAGAGATCTCGTCGAGAAATATTATAATATATTTGTGGCCAACAATTGGTATTAAAATACCTGAATCAATAATTTAAACTAAGTAAACTATGAATTTATTAGCTGTGTTTATCTATGGTTGGTGACATCACAGTTATGTAAGATAATTAGTTTCTCACACAGTTTGGCATAAAACGACAAATTTTTGCAGAAACTATAATAGAGTGACTACATTGCATTTTGTTTTTTATTTAAAGTCAACAATCTGGAAATATTACCCTCTATGTTAAGTACGTGCAAAAATTATCAAGCACCGAGAAGAAGGTCTTATATATTTTAAGCCGCATTTGATAATTATGCATTCGAGTATCGGAGGTGACCAAGAGAATATTTTTAGAGGACGAGAGGCTTTATTTGAAACAGAAATTTGATTTAATAACTTTAAGTTCAGAAACAAAAAATCTTTTTATCGATTCTTGTCATGAGATCATTGAGTTTTGAAAACCCAAAAACCTCATTTTTCTTTAAACCAAGTACTACCACAGCAATATATATGTTCGGGGCTATAATTGGCAAACATTTAGCAACAAGTTGAAATCTATATCAATTTCTGATAAGGTGATAAATCCAAGAATTTTCAATGTCTGAAGACATTGCAATTCAGCTCCTTGTATGATTCGACGAGTCAAAGTCGAAATTCAGTCTGACGACACAATCGATGTTGCAAGTTGTGCTTAGTTGTTTAAGTTACCTCATTTTCTTGGAATTTTATAATTTTAGATTTCTTGTTTTGTAAATCTCCTGTTAACCTGAACATCACTGAGGTAATTTAAAAAAAAATTAACTGTTATCGAGGCACTTGAAACTTTGATAAAAAAGTATGTAAGGATATTCACAACAGTTACCAATGTTGAAAAATCTGCTCTTGTACTTCGAATTAATCAGATTGCTCCAAACTTATCTTAAACCCACTTTTCTATTTTATCACAAGGAACAAGGAGACAAGTACATGAATGACGAGCGAGTTTACTTGTTTTCATCGTTTATAAAATTGATAACTTTTAATAAATATGTCAACAAATCAAGTTTTGAATGGTTATGTGTAACTCGATGTAACCATACATGAACACACGTTGAATCACACTGAAGCTCGTTGTCTGTCAAACGGCAAAGTTTTACAGTTGTTGTTTGAGTTACTTTGGTGATTCATAATTTTTCTGGCACAGCATAATGCATCTCTAACGCAGATTCTCGCCAACGGCATGTGTTATGTCAAAATGACTTACGTCTCATACATATTATATCTTCTCAACTCCCTTTATGCCACTCAATGAGGTTCGGAAAATTATGTATTGAAGACGCAAGATTAAATTGACTTTGTTTGAAACATCTTACAATTTGAAAATCTATATTTTAAACGTTTTCATTATGTTCCCATTTTCATGTTGGGAGTACATCATGAAAATTGACCAAGTCTAAGTACAGTTTAAATTTACTTAAAATGTTATAGCAACAAAGACTCCTGCAACCATGATCTGATATATAACCTTTTGGAATGGGAACTCACAGATTGAACCAACTGTATGTTATAAGAGTTGGACGAACCGTCGCGTGACAGTTCGTTGGGCTTGCAATGCAAATTATAAAACACTTGCATAGTTTGGGATAAGTTGAGGGAAGGCTTACCCCAGTCTACCCTCGAAAGATATGAAAGAACGTTGTCTGCTCCATTCAGTATATCTCTTAGAAATCGTGTTTTCGATAGTGACAGCGACAACGACCAAATAGCTATCACGCTTGTATTTTTAAACCCATCCTATGTGTAGGGCTGGGAAGCAAACCGCTGCTGATGAATGTGTAATGCTGTGCAAAACAAGGATATCGTTTACAGTTACAAAAAACCTAAATTAGTAACATAATTTTACCTTAAGATTAGCTTATTCTACTCATTGGAAAAATAAGCCGTATCTAAAGTTGATAGTGTCAAGACGATTTTGTCCTGTTTATAAATTGTCACTCTAACCCCATTTTGAAGCCTATTTGTTTATCACTTATGTTGTGCATTACTTGTTGATCTGGGTCTCTCTTAAATATACCAGTGTAAATACATTTTATTTCACAATTTACGTAATTGACCGCGCTGATACTAATCTCAATATTATGCGCTGACTTTTTAAATTTCCAATTAAGTTCCGCAAGTAAACCAACAATTGATATTGATATCGGAAGATTAAAAGAGGTTGAAAGACGCTTCGATGATGGGTTCCTCACCAATGTGGAAAGGCGAGGTAAAAATACTATCCTACTCATTTTTTTAACTCATTTAAATTTAATATTTTTGATCTGAAATGCTCAGTTTTGATTCTTTCTTTCAATGGAAAGAGAACACGATTTTTCTTCAAGAAGTTGGAAATAATAGTCTGAGGTTTGTCATTGCTTTTGAAATATATATGAGAATATTTAAGGTGTGAGAGGAACCGATTGCATAAAGTTTTAAGAGAGTCAAATAATGATGATAATCGAGAGACTTCCTCTAAATCACCAGAATGAATTCATTCCAAGATTTAGTCTTGAAGGAATGTAGTAAATAAATTTCTTTCCCCGAATGTAACATTTCAAGCACTATTATTCATATCTTACTGTATCTTTTTTCATTTTTCAGTAATTTAATATTTAAATAAGATGAATGTTTTTGATGATAATACCATTATCTTTACACGTGTTCAGAACACGTAAAAATCGATAAGATACTTCTACTTTCAGAAATAAATTATGATTATTTTTACACTTACACCGTGTAAAGCTCTTATTTTTATCATTTCTTCCATATTTTTTGCTTTTACGTCAACATCGAATTTCATATTGTTCAAAATTTCAATGAATAAATTCGCTAAGAAAATGTGTTGTATTTTTCCTTCAACTTTTTTAAATGGTTTTTAGGTTTGTGGTAAATCGCACGAGAAATTATTGAAATAATACGTCTATTACGCATGCTCTACGTGTGTCGACTTACTGTCGTCGTACTACAGAATATAAATTGCATTTTGTGCTGAAAACATATATAAAAATAATTTTTATATTTTCATTTGAGAAAAAATTGAGTTAAAATTTCAAGATAATTATTTTGGATGATATAAAATCTCGCTTCCCTTTAGCGCTTTATATTATTCAATAAAATCTTGACTGAAAGTGTACTTTTAATGAAAAGAAACATTTCATTATCGTCGCAGTCTTCTGATTTCTTTTTCACAACGTTCGACAGTTTTTTCGTCAACTCTTAATCACCAAAATTTAGCAATATCCCAACTTTTAAAATTAAAAATATCATTCACTTTAGTTATAGAAACACTACGTCCACATTTGTCAGAACTATTATTAAATAGCCACCATTCCAGTGATACCACAATAAGCATTTGTGAATAAAGTATATAATTAATCCCATAATGAAAGATTTTCTCGTTTTTGTTGGAAAGATTAATGAGTTATGAATCTTTCATTTATCATACTTTGTTCATCTCGAGATAAAGGGATAACCTTTGACAAGCTCTTAACTATGACTCAGTAAATCGTTAACACGCAGGTATGATTTTTTTATTTGACAACGAATTTGAGAAAATTACTGAAATAAGTACCAAGTTTAAAATCAACGAAAACAATAAAATACAGTGGATGAACTTCACTTTATAGGTCAGCCATAACTTTAAGCACGTTAATTGCAGTATTTTTGCATAAACGTGCACAACCCACGCATCTAATTTTAAAAAATAAAAAGAATACTTGGACGAATAAATTATTTAAATATTATTACTCTCATATTTGGTGAACTGCGATTATTGGCTTTAATTCGCAAAAAAAACACTTGATTTTCACAATAGTTGCCACACAATAGATCAAATACTTCACAAAATAAAATTTTTAAAAAGTTATATGCGACGGTTGTTAAATTTAAACGTTAATTGAGAATCCGAGAATACACACACAACCGCAGTTATAATTTTTTGGTGTGGTAAGCTTTGGAGCAAGTAGTCGGATAAGTTAAAGCTTAATAGGTTTCGCAAGTGAATTGCACATCTGACCTTTTATTCATGGCTAGACACACAACGAAGCTCTTCATTTTCACTTCAGACACTTTGTCCATATCAGTCAAAAAATAGGTGTTTCGCACTTCTAAGCGAAAAGGTAATCGTTACTCTCCTGATTTCTTTTGTAAGTAATTTTGCACTGCATTTCGATAATCTGACGAATCACAGCCAGCTGAAACTCACTAAATGTGATTTTATTCCTCATTTTCTCAAGAAATGCACATTAACCATTTAAAATCGCTAGATCGACGAGATGATCATAAAAACTTTTGTCTTCTTTAATTATTTTTCGGATAGACTTCAATAAAAGATATATAACTGTCACTTCCGTCAACTGCACATATTCTTTGAATAGTCTATGGCTAACTCAGGTTATGTACGTTTTTACCACTTCACCGATCTATTTGCATGCAAGGAATCCTATTCCCACTTGCATTGTGGATAGCATCGTCCCGTCTCGCTTCTCCTTTCACATATGTGTGATCCTTGTCTTTGTTTTACTGTGCTATACTTCCAATTCAACTATGGGCGATCTTCAGAATTTTGGCATACCTTTCCGATTTTTCCTCTCCGTAACACAAAAATCGCTTTCATATGAATACAACGTTTGAAACAAACACGGGCTCCAATACCAATTTTCCACATACAATGCATGGCTTTCTTTAGATATGGAGCCATCAGCGCAAATACCACATCGCCCACATTCAGAGTTGCGTTCAAATGCGTTGTGACTTCAGTATAAATTATCATGCATAACACAGTTCCACTTTTACAATCGCATAAGACAAAACGCAATTCTAAAACGACTTATTTTCAATGGAATGCACTGCTTGAGAAGAAATCTCCCTTCGAGGAGTTAAATACTTTCATCTATTCGTAGTTTTTGATAGTAATTAAAATATTTTTGTAAGGTTACGTCTCATAGGGTCTAAAATATTATTTTAAATAATCTTTCACCAACACCTTATTCATTAGTTTCCGATATATGAAAATTTTCAAAAGTATTTGATACCTACTGTGTGGCATCTGGTTCAAACAAATGAACGAATGCTATAAAATGTGGTTAGACAAGGATTATTTTTGCTGATTCCAGGAATTTCGTGAACAAACGGATAAATGCATGCATTTCGTAGACATATGTATCCCCCAAATTTTCCACCCTGTATGAAGTTGATCCAGTTAGAATTTTGTTTTTTGCATATCTGTATTGTTTCTTTGTTTCTATGAAGATAAATTAAATCAAATAATGTGACGTATATTTTTAGAAAAAATTTATCATGGAACGTGAGACCAGAAAATATTTTTCTAATTGATATATCGGCAGATTAATATTTTCCCAATTAATTTGAGAAAGTTTTCAGATGTTTCAGAAGATACATCAACATCAAAAGATGTTCCATTATTCGATTCGTCAACGACTTCACTCAAATCGTCTTCAGATTCATCGTACAATAAATATTTTTTGCCGACTCAAAAGGATTGGAATGCTATGCGCCTTCTTCAGACATGGATATTTTTATTTTAAGCCTTTGTAAATAAAAATAAGCGACTCATAAATTTTTGGAGAGAAAAGTTAGGGGACTAGTCAAGACGAAAGTTCGGGGAAAACCATTTTGTTCTTTGAAAAGTTTTCAACTTTTTCTTTGCATTCCTATGATTCGTCATATATCGGTTGATTATTGCCAAGACATGTATGTATATATACTCAGCGGCTGCGCAACGAGTGTATCCTGCTTTGCGCAGAATAAAAATTTTTCCCATTCGAAAAACCTAAAACGAACTATCATTAACTCTATTGATTTTTTTAATCGATTATTTTTGGTGTATTAAAAATTTATCGTTTTTTTTTTGTTTTTACAATTTCTGTTAGGTGTCGACTCTCATTATATCTTTCGAAGTTATTAAAAATTAAGGCAGAATTTTAATATTTTTTGTTTTAGAAAATGAATTGATAATCGCTGTATGGAAACGTAGATATATTTCTCCTTTAAATGACAATTTGATAAGCCAGCATCTATGTTCATTCGGTGAAGGACGATTTAAATTGTTCTAAGTTCTTTAAATTCCTCACTTTTAAACATAGAACTAGTCTGTTTCATAATCTTAAGGTAAATAGTTATTTATTTTATCATACTATTTCACAAAAACTCCAAATAACAAAGTGAATTTTTAATATCTTACAAATATCATCAAATTTAAAACGCCAAAAAACCGAAGAGCATGTATTAAATCAACGTCTTGGGGTATTTTTATTATGGTTTTTCATCTTAAATGGAAATAATGATTAAATCTAATTGAGGTGTTTATTATGAAGCAGAAAAATTATCGTGATTTAATTTTAACTAAATTTACGATACGACAAATTTTTTCGTTTGAGCTGGAATACTATATTCTCAAAAGCCATTTTGAAATTGCCATTATTTAAGATAAATGGTGAAGGAAGGCGCTCATACCAAAAATTTGTGATATTTATTCGAGACTTTGAATCACAGTTTTTATACTGTTAATCCAAAGGCTTCTGTTAACACACAAACAGTTGATTCAACCTCGGTAGAACGATAGTTGTAAATTAAAAATGCATGGAACGTGCAGTAAGGCCATACCAGGTTTTCTTAATGATTTAATCTGGAAGCTAAAATTCACAAAAAATTATTTCACTAGACCGTTTAATTTAGCCAAATTGTGCAAAAAATAAAAAATACATTTTCAACTTTTAAAGTATTTTTAACATAAATTGTTGGGATCATCATGGATTACATTATCCAGAACCTCTTACAGAATTAATCTAAAAACACTTTTATGAGAGCTCAGAACATTCAATCTTCTAAAAACTCGTGTTACCCTTATTATATGGAGACATTAAACAAGAAACTTTCATTGAAACTTGTTTTCTCAAATACAACTGAACAAACATACATTCACTAAATCATAAAAACTCGTGTTTAAAATAAGAGGCAAACAACCATTTATTAAAACACTGAAAAAATCATTATAAGTGTTTTTGAACAATTTTTTCGCACTTATTTCATGAAAGCATGGTTAAACCTGAAAAATAAATCATTGCAGGTATATCGTCTTAATTTAATAGAATTGAGTTTCAAAATAGTCAAGAGTATGCTATTTTGTATTTTTATGCTGATCTTCTGCATGACTCCAGAATTTCCATGAAATTTTGACAGAAATTAGGATCATCTTTGAACCTTTGAGCACAATTAAGATATTGTGTTAACTCGGCGGAACACCTATCGCGAATTTTGAGTCGTTTTGACCTTGAACTTTTTCAGGCTGTTGAAAAACCTCTAGGTTTTGAGGTTTTGTTTCTGCCGCCAATTCCCCATTGTCGCTCCCATGAATTCCACCCAGAATCAAATCACTTGCAACGCGAGCCTATTTATAAGCACAAATCAAAAACAGCGGTGTGAACTCCAGTCAAGACTGCCACGTCGCCTAGTGTTCTTCGGATATTTCTTTGAACTTCCCTAAGTGGATGATTTTCAAATTTTGTCTGAGGTTCAATCCTTTTCTCGGTTTTGGTTGGTCTTAAATGAAAAAACAAAAACTCAAGTTTAGAAAGTTTATACTCCTTTACGTTTTTTGACTCTTTCGAACGTGTTAAACGTGGCTTAGAAAAACTTCTTCCTCCTCTTCTACCCATTTGTCAAATTTAATAATTAATATAACGCGCAAACTCGTTAAAATAACGCGTAATTCTGCTCATCGCCATTTTTTCGGAATATAGTTTTTCTATAAAATCTCATTTTTATTCATTTGTTATTTTCTGATTTACGGATACATACATTTTTGGAAATTGTCAAACTCACTGCAATAGATAAATAATTATGGTTTTTTAAAAAAGAAAATTAAGTCTTAACTTCTTATTAACATTTATCATAATCAATGTTGATATACCAATATACAGCGCGTTCGCCATGTTCTTTTTTGATCTCTTGTTTGTCTTCACGATCATGTTTTTACAAAATTTCACGACTTAAAATCATCAAACATATTAAATGTGAAATATTTCACTCACTGAGAATAGTATAGAGATCAATATTGATCCTGAAAATTCATTAATAAATTATTAACGTGCAATTTGTTGGATATATTTTCATATAATTTTTTATCGAACAACGGTGTTTATGATAAATTCATCTTTCGAATGTAAATCAAGTTACTTTTGAGAATCATCAAACTAATATTGGTATTTTTTCCAAAATGTTTCAAAGCTCCAATTTGATTGAGGAACGGCATATGCTTTTTAAAATGCCTTTTCGTTGAAATAAATATCGAATTCTACCAAAGTAAATTTTTCCTTTTATCTTTCAACAAACAAACTTGAACAAGGATATAGCATTGATAAATCATTTACCTAGATCAAAATTATAATTCTTGACAGAAATTTTAAAGTAATTTTCATGAGAATAAATGAATTTTATGATACACGTTTAACAAATTAAGCAGATTTGATAACAAGTCTATACATGCGCAGTTTCGACGCTTTATCTGCACACATTTTCATGCTTTTGAGAAAATGGACTGAATATAGACTTAAGTTGGAAGTTTTTTTGATTTTTAATATTCAAAAACTTAATTAAAAAATAATCTCCATAGTTCAAGAATACCCAAACATAATCATGAGGGTCTAGCATATCACAATTAAGGTGAATAACTGATAATGAGCTCACAGCTACAAAAGGGATTTGTGTTTATTTAAATTGTTGAATTATCAACGTTTGACCATTTATAAAAGGGCTTTCAACAATTAAGACTTTCAGGACACAATTCATAAATTAAATATCTTTTAATTCAGAAAACTCTTAATTAAATGTCCAAATTTTAGATTTTAAACACCTTAAATATCCAAAGAATGTTTTTCAGATCTAACAGTTTGTTTTAATTTAAAAATATAGATATATTACAAAATTGTAATTCCGACATTGTGAAAGGTTTAACTCTCTCTCTCATTATTTGTTCTAAATTCTTTTCAATTCGAAATTACGCACTTTTAAAGTAAATTTTTATTACAGAAAATTTTCATTTCCTTTCTTTCAAATAAACCATTTCAAATGTCTTTATCCTCAAAAGAGAAAAATATTCTAATAAATAATTGCGCTTGCGTGTATTTTCAGCCATCCTTAAGAATTCAGAATTTTTGTGAAAAACAACTTTATATTTTATTCAATGAATTCTTCTAGTTTGGCCCAACATATTTCAATATGAGAAGCCTTTATAGAGAATTCTAATAGAGTTAAGTAGCATTATCATAATTAAATGTAATTTATATAACAAGAAGATTTTCTTTGTTTTCTCTTATATATGTATGAGATTATAAGGGGAAATTACGTTTTTCCGCATTATCAAGGGATTTTGACAAATTTAATTAAATTTTAATCTGCTTTTAAAACGACTGCGCTTTCATTATTTATTTCAAAATTTCTTTGGTTAACGCCAAAACGAATGATAAATAAATATTTCAACACTATTAAAGCAACCCAGCCGTATTTTAAAATGAACAAATTATTTCGATTTCTACCTTTTTACAAATGGCTTGTATTCGTCAACCAAATGAATGGTTGACAAGAAATCTGAAGTATTTATGTTACCAAATTTTATAATTATGCGGCAATATTTTGATTTTCTAGTCCAGAAAAACCTCATTGTATTATAGCCGCATATTTTAATTTGTTTTTTGTCGCTTTCTTTCGTAAAAATGCCATTATCTTGTATTTACTTTTGATTTTGCTCACACTTCATGAATATTTTAAATTTTTAATAGATGAAATCAAATGTATTTTAACTGATTGTGCAAACTATAGGGATTTTATATTTATCTGAAAAAGTTATTCATTTGAGTTTCATATCAGAATACTACAGAAAACAGTACAGGTCTGGATTAAAGATTATCTTCTTTTCGTATACATAGAATAAATCACTATAAATTCTGTATTTTGTAAAACCTGAATGAATATTCATTTTTAAAGTGGAGTGGGTGGTTTAAAAATCAACATGCATTTTTCATATTTCATGAAAACGACGGATGGATAGAGCATGATTTTTGACATGCGCATATGTTTAAATGAGTTATAGGTATCTCTTAGCCATAACGCGAATCTTATGTTCTTTGAAAATTTTTGAATTTAACCCAAAATAGACCATGTTTGACTTTTTATGTTTTACCGGAAAATACAAAAATTACACTATATTTAGATCTTTGTTTAAAGCTTTTGAGAGATAATCTTACTTTTTAACATCTATAAATTTATTTTGGAAACTAAACTTTCATGAGGATCGCCGATAAAAATGTTGAAAACTCACCTAAATTCATTAGCTCTAAGATGAACGCGTTTTTAGGGTATTCGTGTCCAGTCCTTTAAAACTAAACGAATTTTTGACCATTAGCCATTAAATCAATAGGGTAAATAAATAAGTTAGATAGTTAAAATTATTCAGTTGATTAGACCTTCTATCAACCCATTAAAAATATCAATAACCTTCAACATGTAACAGCAATTAACAGACTCATTTTAAAATTTTCCCGTGAAGAACAATAAAATATTTGATAAGTGGTAGAAAAACTCAATCATCTATATTACACCTACGTCAAAATAATAAACGTATTTTTACCTGAAAGGAATAGCTCATTCCTTCCACACCATGTTTAACAACGTGAATTATAATTTTTAGTTCAATATAACTTGTTTTTTTCTCTTAAAATCAATAACTAGATAAGCGCAAAAGGCCATTATAGCTTAGTTTCAAGGTTGGTCGATTTTTGCATACGTACCTTTTATGGAAAAAGCCTAAAGAATCGAAATTCTCTTCAAGATACACTTAAAAATTTAAAATTGTCGAGGACTAAGAATGTCATAAACCTCAATATAGCTTCGATATATAAGTATAATTGAAAAGCGAATTTTGAACATTCAAAAAGATCATAGTTTTCATTGATACAAATATCAGAAGCCATCCATTAAATAATGTACACGTGCATTGTAAAGCATACAAGCATAAACCCCGTTAAAAATTTCAAACGGTACGTTATCAAGGCATATATTTGATATACTTTAAAAGAAATGGAAAAATCCTTTTGATCAAATAAAATCTAAAATATTTATTGGAATTTTAATGTTATCGAGTATATTTTGCAAAAATATGCAAGAGAAAAACGGATCCGATAAATGTGAGGCACATTATGATGACAGGAACGGGGCCACTGAATTATAAGTGCTATCTTAACATTTTCAGTCCAGTGGAGTCTTCGCTTGACAAATAACGCCACATATTTTGGCTTGCTGAACCACCTATTTTGCGCGATCCGCCGGATTTTCTAAACGGTTAAATGTTTATGCCAAAAACCTTTGTCTGGGGCCAGTTGAAGACTAAAATTTTCAAACATAAATACCATTTTTTGCTTTTTGTCTCGACCTTAACCGAAAAACCCGATAGTATATTAACTTTAAGTATTCGAGATATATCTTCTAATCTTATATTTAATCAAAGCGTATTTTTTTTAATATGCAGTTTGTTCTAAAAAATAGCGAATAAACAATTTTAACGTAAAATAAGGCATTTTACAATTTAATTGAAAATTTTCTTTTAAGTTAATTTATTTTTAACTTTAGATATCTTATTATATGCTAGCCAACAATCATAATCATTAGGGATTACCCTTGGCACTTGATTTCAAAACTTATTCGGGTCATCTTTAATATAGCTTTCATATAGTTTTTATAATTTTTCGCAGTCACAAATTCATTGATTCCACGACTAGAGTTAAAATTAAATATTTCAATAATTATTTAAAAGTTTTTTTTGCCTAATAATGAAACAATCGAAAATATTTAAAGCCTTATTTAAAACGAAAACATACGATATTTCTCAATAACGATAGCTAAAAATCAATCTCACAATAAAAATCTCAAATTTACATATTTTTCAGCTTTTTCTGAATCACAGATAAAATCTTTTAATATTGTTTGCCCTGTTGTTTTGATATCTTAATTTGATGTAAATTTCTTATCATTTAGAAATTATGTTTGGTTTTTTTCGTTTTAAAGTTGAGTACCATAGGTTAATTATTAAATAGCGATATTTTTCGAGTTTAAAATATTTTTCAAGTCACCAGTCATATGCGATATTTTCTGATTAAATCTATGTTCCTCTTAAAATTACTTAAATTTTTTATTTTTTCAAAAAATATCGCAAAGAACACTAATTTAAAATGACAATTTTGTTGTCAATATTGATGGTCGCATGTTTTCTATTGTCTATCTTTTCACACTTTTTTGTATTTTTGACACTGCAGGTCATTATATACTTTGTATCATTATTTCCTGGTTGACGCCACCAGTTATGACAATAATTTTTTCTTTTTTCAAAAATGTTAATTTGAAAAATAAATGGCATAAATTCAAGGTTTTATTGTTCTCTCGTCGTTTTTAATAAAGTGCCTAAGATTTGGCAAGTTGTTGATTGAGGATAATAATTGATCGATTTCATATCTGTTTGTATGAGATTACTCGTAATTCATTATTATAGATGAGTTTGAATCATTCTTAGAGTTTCACGTGATAAAGTGTCTTGAAAGTCCATTTTTCGGAAAGATTAATCTCGTTTTCTTCAATAGAAATGCAGAATATCATGTTTTCATAAATTATATTTGACCATTTTCATTTAAAAAAGCTATAAATATCTCCCATGTAAGACATTAAACTGCGTGAAATTTTCATAACCGTTCCGCCTACACCCACCCTCAGCTACAAGTTGAATTTTACGCCAACTGCATTAATTTGCTGTGATTCCGGTTTTCAGATTTATTGAGTTTTGGCAACATCACTTAAAGGGCATTTAAACAAATGTTAACCACCAGTCCTCAAAGTGGATCCTCCCGTCGAACATGGGTTGAGAAGAAAGTTAACATTAATTTGTTCAAATCATACTTTGAAAACAAAATGTCTTCCTTTCGTACAGTTAAGTGTAACTTCAATAAAAAAAAAGTTATCATGATGAAGATTTCATTGTACTTTTTGTTGACGTTGTCCTTTGATGATGTTTCTAACTAAAATAACTTAACTCTGTGTTCTAGTTCTCTTTCGTGTGTTTAAATATTTAAAATATTTCAAGAATATTAAATGATGTAAAATATAATGGATTTAGTCGCATCTCCGTGAACTTTGTGAAAACTATAAATTGAGCATTTTGAATTGACAGTCCATCAAACCATCAAAGAACATCTGATAATGATATATGTTATACCCTGGTTTTCGTTTCGTTGGCTACCTCAAGTTAGGGAACTGTCGGGAATTGTTTGTTTCTTTGAAAGTTGTTTGACAACCAACGAATTTTACATAAATTTGACCAAACATGTAATGAAACTAGTTTAAATAAAATTATTCATGTTTGCGGCTTATTCACAAATATCACTTTGTCATGAACTTCAACGTTTATACGAAAATAATTGTTTGAATGGCTATCAATTTAATGTTAAATTTGGTCAGATCACAATTTATGGTGTTTCACGTCAAAAACACCAATGTTATGAAATTTTAGCTGTAACCATAGAATATGTTGAATACTCGTATGCTCTTTAGTGCACTGGATAACTTGAAAGGAAATTCTTTCATATAATTTGAGCACGAGATCCGGTTAAATTTTATGAATGACCGAAATTCCAATTAAAGTAATCGTTTTGACTGAAAGTTTTATTGTTTTTATCTACAGATCAAATTTTATACATGAATATTATTTTACGTTTCCATGGCAATTTTCCTCAAATATTCTACTTTAGCATTACAAAAATGTGTTTCTTTCAAAACAACATCGAATGCAACTTTAAAATAAAAATTCAATTTTTAAATAGACTTCGTGGGCATAAATTAATAAGTTTTTAAGTATTATTATAATTACGCCATTTTCAGAAATTTTTAAAGAAATTCAAAATATTTGTTAAGGTTGAGCAAGTTTATTAGTGCGCGAGAAATTAACATTTCTCTCTTTAAATACGAAATAAAAGAATTTTGCTGTTGAAAAATAGATTGTTAACATTTGATGTTTATGAAAAAGCAAGAAGTGAACATTACTGAAATCGTTTAGGCAATATTTTGTCTTAAAATATTATTTATGAAGAAAATAACTTCAATATAATTTTTACACATTTAGAATTTATAATCAACAAACGATTCTGAATCTAGGTTATTTCATGGTTAAAACAAATAGATACCGTATCACTTTTTCCACCCTCTGAAGAACCATATCGTAGAGATTAAATTTTTTATCATTTTAAAATCATCACAACACTGGTAACGGACCTCGTGGCTTGTTCCCATCATTACTCGAACAATCGAAAAAAAGCAGCGAGCCAGTGTGAAGTAAAACATAGAATAAAACTTAATCCGTTCGGATTTCATGTGGATATTAGCCAGAGTTGTACGAGTAGCTCATTATAACATTTTTTGTGGTTATATGAGAAAATGTTTCCCATTCGCATGTTTCCAATGTTTTTGTCACATCTTTCTTGTTAGTTTAAATTTCCTAAATTGGAGGAAGAATTTTTTCCAATAAGCTCGATAGAGTTGAATCATATTTGTTCATTCTCGATGTTTCAAATAATTTTAGTGTCAATTTCTTTTCAATCCATAGACTGACGATTTTAAGCACACCACCTAAGATTATTTGTTACACCCACCTGGTAAAGCTACAATTTAATTGGAATTTACCTTATACCAGCCATTCAGGAGAACTTGTAAATTATTTTATACAGAATTTCATTTCCTTATTCGTTGAAGTAAAAAACAGCTTTCCTTTAAACATACTTCATAACATTTAAATTGATTTTTATTTTTGTAAGATAAACGATGGATTTACTTTGATTTATTTCACTAAGAAAAACCAAAAATTTTGAAATGAACCACTAGAGTAATTGAAAATCGATATGAGTTAATTACTTTTATCACTTTTATAGTTTCAAAGAATAAATAAATAAAAATTGGCGCATGGCAGATTTAAAGCACAAAATTCAAACATGATCATTTTTCAATAAACTAAAAAATACAAAAAATAAATCATTTTTGTATCTGCCGTCCAAGCAGACATTTATACGAGTCCATTCATGGCATCAAAAAAGTAAAATTACACTTATATTTTTATAAAACAAAAGTTTCACAAAGGTAACTTTCACACAATTTTATAAATTTAGGTCAACCAAGAGTTTAACAATTTTTAGCATGTGTCGCTTGATATAGTGTTCCAGACATGTTAATATAATTCAAAAATGAAGTAAATCATCATGTTATTTAACATAAAACCCGATAATAATCTGACATCACACAAAACAAATTTATCCTTTAAAAAAAGGGAAAATACCCAATTTAATATCATACGTTTAGAAGGATGAAGTGTATTTTTAACCAGGGGTTAACATACCAATCAGAATCACACCGCTTTTATTTGATAGTTTTTAAATGAGGATGAAATATAAGACGATTAAAAGTTGGCTTTTCTATTATGATAGGTTTTTGTGTTAAGATCGTATTTTCGTGCCAAATTTATCGAGTAAATAACCTTTTTTTCATGTCCGAATTATAAATTTTCTGATATGGCGATAAACATAGAATGATAGCGTTTCATGTTGTTGTCTAATAAACTCGCTTGAATCATGTCTCTATTTCCCCTGTTGTGAGTTCATCATGCCCGAAAGATTTTCGTACCACAAACACCATAAGTATAAAAATTAACATTTTTATTGAATTAAATTAAAGTATTCGTGAAAATTCAAAAAATTGATTGCATATATTGTTCGTATATTAAGGTTATCAGACTACCTGTGAATCATTGTTTGTCATCATACGACCCACACCGAAGATTTTAATTTTTTAGCAAGAGATTATCTCTTCAAATCGGTGTTTTTTATAGTTGTCTTTGAAATGAAAACCTACTTAAAAGACCATTTTCGTGAGAATGTTTTTCATAGAGTTAAGTTGAATTTTTCAATGTGTATAAACATTAGTGTTGAAATTTCAAATTTATAAAGTTTTAACACATGCTATATGGGCTTGAAAAGATAAGATCTAAATTTAATAAAATTGACTAGAATCATGAACGGAACACTAGTTTTACGAAGCTTAACGCATGAGAACTTCAAAAATAGTAATATTAAAAATAAAAAATGCCTAAATATTCTCTGTTCATCAATGCCACTTTAACTAACGTAAGTATGGAGGGAATGAGAGATATCAACGTGATTCCGAAGAAAACGAGAAGTATTAATCGTAATATATTATCCATATCTTCGAATGCTTCTGCAGAATAGCATTCACGAGCACTATAATCTGAATGAATTTATTTATGATTTTACTGAGGTCAGGTCTTTCGTATACTCTTGTGTTTGTGTTCAATTTACCCTTTTCTAAAGGCTATGAAGTTCATAGTTACCTTGACAGCTTGACTTTGCAAACCCGATTCTAGAGTTTTCTCGATCAAATATAATGTAAAATCCTTCCATGAAAACAGCTCCAATCACTATTCCCTTCTCACTTTTAGAGATAGCGAATCTATAACATATTTGTCCTGGGTTAGAGTCTTGATCATCTGAAGCTTCTCGCAAGTACAACTAATTTATGGGACGAAGTACCTGTGGAGTGATTAAAAGACTGAAATGTGCTCTATCTGAATTAGCTGATGAAAGAGAAACTGTTAAATCTGGAAATGAACTGAATGGCGTGGAACCGAAAGTCCAACACATTAACTCATAACCCAACCAAAATTCATCTGGAACACCAACTTTTTCATGTTTCTTCATTCGTTCAACAATTGATTCGAACAGGATACCATTTACTCTAAAATTGGTAGTACCAGTGTCCACAATAGTCCGATCAGTATTATATGCCCGGCACTCGAAGCCCAATGTTGATCCAGCCACCGATATATCGGTAATGATCACTTCGTAGTACCACTTACGTATAATAGGCGTGTAAAATATGTTATCCACATACAAGCTTTGGTGAACACCTCCAAATATCTAAAGTCATGGAAAGTAACACCAAAGTTCCTGATGTTCGTTTTTTATCACGTTGAGAGTATAGACTGTTATACGAGCACAGTTGAATCGAGAATATATTTCTAACTTTCTGATCGTAGACAAGTTGATCAAAGGCAGGTATTACGTTTGAGTCAGGCTTTTGTTTATAGTAACGACCTACTCTTGATAGTCGAGTATAACCTAATCCCAAAATACCGCTCCACTCTGAACCGTTGATAAAAAAATTTGAAAAATTTTTTATTAAAGCCAATTTAACTCTTGTTTTTATTTCTGTAAAATGGCTTGAAGGTGGATGTTGGTTTTGAATTCCATTTTTGATTGAAAAAATATCCGAACCCAAACATCCTTCCCAATGTCCTTGAGTGTAAGGGACCTCAACATCTGTGTGTAGGTCCTTGTATGTTTTAGACCTGAAATTTACTAAAAGTCGACATTTTAGGGTTAAAATTATGCGATATTAAATCAAACGATTCACCAGCCACTGCAAAATTACTACTTCCGGTATCGATAAGCACTTTTATCTGATATAAAAATGGACAAAATTACTTCTTGAGGAGGTTCTCCCAAAAAAATAGTTGTATAGTATCCTTCACTAGGTTTTCCGAACAAATTCTCTTCAATCGCTCGGACATCTGTTCGTTTGAATGCATTTGTAGATGGCTCATGTTTAAAGAGAGATAATTTTATTAAACGATCCTGATCTGTTTCAACTATCAGCTGTGAATATAAATTCGTTAAGTTCAAAACAATATAAAACCATATCGTTGGTGATTTTTTCAACTCCATATAACCATAATTTTAATGGGTAAATTGAAAAAATCCACACCTTTTCTTATTCTTATATTTTATAAAGACATAAATTCAATTTAATTTCACATTTTGATTTTATATTATATGAATGAACTCATATCGCTAATTCGATGAAATCAATCAATTCAAACTTGTAGGTTAACTTTCCATACAATATTATAAACTTTTAAGATCTATTGACAGAGTTTGTATTTCTACATCCTTAAGACAGTTAAGAAAATACGAATATTATCAAGTATATGATAGTTTCTATCTCTAAAATAAATCTTCAAAAAATAAGTCTATCAAAATTGAAATAAGATGATTCTGATAGATATAAAAATTTAATTTCAATTAATTATGAAAAACAGGAAATTATGCATACTCGAGGCCTCAAATTTTATGAAGAAGCAAGAAACCACAAGAAAACAAAACTCTGATGTCTTTGGTCATTTTCATCTGATACTGTTTGAAGCTTAAAAATAATCATTCTTTAAAGCTTTTCAATTTTAATTTCAACAATATATACTCAATCGAATATATTTTGTTTTTGAGAGATAAAATAGATGTTAATTTTAGATTCAGGCTGAGTATGTAAATATCTAAATGTAGGGTTAGGATCTCGTGTATGTTGTTCCCCCACCGCCATTTTTCTAAACACGTGCTTATTTAAAACAATGTTGCCTCCAAATCAAAACCTTTTCAATGTCTTTTCCTCTGAAGAATCACCTTTTGTAACTTTTGAAATAAATTATCATTCTACTAGATCACTGCTCTAATTGTAATAATTCAAAAATAACGAGAAAACGGATGGCGCTCTACAAAAAAATGTCGCAAGGAGTGGTCCATGTTAGTGATTCGTTTTATGAATAATCATGGATACCACAAAATGAATCGCTTAATATATCGTATTTTTGGCTCGCAGAATTTTATAACAATAAACTGCACAATTACTGGTTTAGGTCAAAAAACAATCCACGAACTATTAAGTATCTGGGAAGGATGAGTGGGGCCCCCTTAGATCTTGTGGACTGTCACAATAGGGAGTCTTGGTAGTCTCTCGAAATCGACGAGTCAAAAATGAGAAAAAATAAATACCTTAGAGGCCATCCTGTTTTGGTGGCTTGGATTCTTAAAGTGGTTTGGAGAACTGCAGAAAGACAAGCTTCTCAAGCTGAGTTTCAGGGTAGAAAAACGGAGATATTGATGCAGATTATTTCACATAACGTTCTTCCTGGATCCACTCTTATAACAGACTGTTTAAGGAGCTACGCGAACCTAAATCGATCATATGAGCACCAAACGGTGAATCATTTGTCAAACTTCATCGATCCAAGCAGCTGTGCTCATATCAACACAGTCGAGGGGACGTGGAATGTGTTACAAATGAAAATTTCATCCAGGAACAGACAAACTCATATGATGAGGATGGGAAAGTCGTGGAAAATTACTTGGACGCTTTTCTAGCAGAAATTTTATGGCGCTACATGCATTCGACTTATCTTTTGGGTGTTCTGCTCAGTGCGATCAAGGAAATTATATTTACATATAGATAAATTGTATTTTTTAATTTTTTATCAATTTTTCAGTGTTTTTGGATTTTTAACCCTTTTATCCAACCTATATAGAGATCGTCAAAGAAAAGGAGGGAACAAAGTACCATTCAACCTAGGGTTGTGTCAAATATATTTAACGACAGAAATTAAAAAAAAAAACTCTCGCTTTTCACAATGGTTAAAATAAATAGGTTTTATTTTCATTTCACGTCTCATTAGAACTATCAAGTTCAACTATATACACCATTATTAAAATATAAAACAATCAATAATGAAAATTAGTCATTGGTATAAAAAATTTATATTTATTATCACACAAAAATATAAGTTGATAAAATTATTTGCATCAATAACCAACTTAAATTTTGATTCAAATGTTAACATCATAAATGAATCGAAATATAGATGGTGCAAATTAAATAGATGACTATGTTAGAGGCTATTTTTCTTATGATCGGTAATAATTTACGAGAATTTAATAGTTATGGACATATATGATTATACTCTCAAGAATTAACAATAAATATCATGCCTGAAATATTTCTCAAGAAGGATGAGCAAAGTTTAAACTGCTCTCAGTTAAACAAAATCACACATGTATACAGATCATTACTCATTATCAATATTTTTCTTCTTTTTTGTTTGAAAATATTGACGATGCAAAGAAATTTAAAGAATATTGAAATAACCATAACAAATAAAAAACATAACTAAAATACAAAGTATCGAAAGTTAAAGCAGTATTCTGAAAATCTTGACAAGTTTGAAACTTCGTGGTAATTTACAATTTATCTGAAACAGTTTATGGTAAAATTGCTTCAAACTCGGCCTTATGTTTGATTCCATTTATTCTTACATATCATTTAAAATACTGATCTAGATCATTGGTTCTCAAACTATGGCTCGCTGACGGCATGAAGAATTTTAAATAATTTTTACAATATTAATCACATTACTGATTGATAAATTTTCTTACTGCATCGACCATCAGTAACTATAGCGCAGTCTTTTTCACATAAGCCTTGATTAGATACCCTTGAGTTCAAAAGATCGTTTCTTGATATTATGATATGTCATGGATTGAGCGTTCTGAAGATTTTAAAACTAATCGAGTGTTCAAATAAAACAGAGAAGCAGCTTAAGCCTGGTATTAACTTAATTCCGTCATGCTATATGCTTGCTGATAATCTTATTTAATAAAGTGATAAAATTAGTAAGGTGTGTTAAAAAGTAACTTGAAAGAGAGCCGCTGCCAAGATTTTTAGAATTTCTGAAAGAAGGAACAGCGAGTTCATTAAACTGATAGTTGTGTTAGCAGCAGTGAAGATAATGATAAATCAGAAGAATATTCTGTTGGTGTAAGCCGAACATAAGGTAAAAAAAATTTCGAAAGTTTGATTCTGATTTTATACGACTTGGGTTCATTCAGCAAACTCAGAATAAAGATCGTCCATAGTACATCGTCTGTCTGCAGGTATTGTCCAAAGAATAACTGAAACCGAGTAAGCTGGAGGGACGTGTTGAAACCAATCGTTCAGTATTAAACGACAAAACAAAATAATACTTTGTACGAAAAGCAGAAGAATTTGTGCAACAGAGAAAATTTGTTTAAACTTTTTTCTTGAAAACAGAAAAAGCCTTCAAATCGTGGAATGCAGTTTCCCTGAGAATTGCATGATCAAAGAAGACCACGCCATTGGCGAGGATTTAATCGTTTCGGTTGCAATGTATATTTGTGAAATCATGGTCGGTCACGATAAAAGTCAACAACTCAAGTCAATATCTTTGTGAGATTATACCGTTCAAACGTGTATTATTGAGTTGTCCGACGATATAAAATTTCAATATTTTGCGCGCTTACAGAGAGTTCACTTTGCCCAACCTATTGAGGAATCTACAGACATTGCTGGAAAATTGTATCTACTAATTTATGTTCGACTCTTTTACGAAATGAAAATTTGCGAAAACTTTCTCTTCTGCAAACCACTTCCCACTCGATCAACCGGCGAACAAGTTCCTCGCAGTATTGAGCGATTTTATTTATTCATCTGTTCTTCAGTGGACACAGTGTTTAACATATGCACAGATGTAGCTGCTTTTATGACTTGGAGGCACACCGGATTTGAAGCTTGGATTCGTTCAGTGGCACCACA
The DNA here is from genome assembly GCA_024349245.1 of Neodontobutis hainanensis. Classification (NCBI taxonomy): domain Eukaryota; kingdom Metazoa; phylum Chordata; class Actinopteri; order Gobiiformes; family Odontobutidae; genus Neodontobutis; species Neodontobutis hainanensis. The sequence continues at coordinate 72,089 of JALDNG010000353.1, read as the reverse complement.
TATCCTGTCGACGTACTGTATGATTCACCGCGAAGCGCTGGCCAGTAAAAATCTTAGAATCGTCTCTACCGGGATTCTATATAACCGTGTGAAGATTTCTAACTTCATCGAAGCTAAAAAACTTAATAATTTGCAAATGATGTGTAGAATCTGGCGCAAAACACAAGCAACTGCTTTGCGCTGAGGTACGTTGGTTTTTCAGGAGTAAAGTGATCTAACACATTTTTGAGTTGCGCAGTGAACTGCTAAAATTATTAAATCAGCATAGTGTTGACTTTGCAGGAAAATTTGCTGTCGATCTGTGGTTACTTAAGTTTGCGTAATTTTCTGACGTGTTCAGCTAGCTTAACATTTTGAATACTTCCATGCAAGGAGAGGAGTTCAACATTCAGAAATCAACTGACAAGATAACAGAATCCAAGAAGAAGTTGCAAATTTTGAACACGAATAAAAACTGTATGATCGAGATATTCTCGGCATTAACAGAATCGGTGAATTAAACAAATATGGTCATGACTTACAATATGTTGTCCTCAACTACTGAGCATTTACATGTTACGGTTGAATACTTTGACAAGTATTTACCAACTGAAAATATCGGTACAGACGACTAGATTAGAAATCCTTTGCGATTTGAATTCCCTGGTTTGACTGGTCGAGAAGAAGAAGAACTTACGGAACTTGCAAGCAACATGTAACCCTTAAATGAAATTCGCACAATAAACACTTACAAATTTCTGGTGTTCAGTGAGTTAAGAGTATCTACTTCTTCATCAAAAAGCAGTGCGTACTTTTTGTCATTTGTGCGAGACAGCTTTCTCAATGCTGAATATTATGACAGCTAAACATCGTTCAAGCATAAACGTTGAAAACGACTTGCGACTCTACCGATCAAAGAGTTCTCCAATAATTGATAAACTTTGCAGCAAAAGACAAGCTCATCGGTCACATAAACCAACCCTCAAACTTCAATAATTATTGACAAACTAGGCTTCTGTTATTATGCAATTATATAAGTACCGTATGTGAAAATAAGTATGGATGCAAGAAAATAAATGATTACTGTAAACACCTTTTTATCAATTTCTGCTTTTGATGTAAATGTAACTCGTAACGACGAACATTTTGCAAGTTTCATTGTTGTTTACGTTTCTGAAACTTCTTTTGAAGATTATAAATTGTGAAAGGCAACATAGCCGTTAATCTAAGGGCGTCAAACGTTATTCACAAAAGTTTGAGAACCGCTTATCTCGATGATTGCTTTCAAAAATGTTGACTTCTGTTATTTATAGAATCATTTTAATTTACGTTTTGGCTGATTAAATTTTTTTAAATATACGTTTTGATGGCAAAAAAGATTTTACCTGGAATCAACTACCAATAGAGGCTGTGAATCAGAGTACCAAAAGACATTTGACCACAAGTCAAAGATCCATAAATCTAAAGAGTATCAACGATAACGTAGACTTGAAAAATGTTCATTTTAAAAATATTGCAGACCTTACTTCGGATCTCAAATGTGGAGAAAGATTGTATCAGTTTTATAAAGGTGCATTGACATGAACCTCAAATAATATTCTGTTAGCATGGATGAGTCAAACCTATCAGGTAATCTTCCCAGGCGAGTGTATGTGAATTTACGATTTTGGGTAAGTCTCTGCTTCTTATGTTTTAACACTCAGCCATTTGTGTTATGACGATTCTTGATATTTTCAAGTTCCGTGTTGTGAATCTCACCAACTTTCATGTTAGTACTTTCTTGGCCCAATTAAAGCAACCCTACTTCTGCTGTAGAGTTCTTTAGAAGTAAGTTCTACCCTGTTCTTTTCATTTAGACAAGTAAGAATAGCTCTCAGTACTTTTAACCAATAAGCTAGAAACTTTCATTTACCCTCTTCTTTAACACTCCCTATTCTTCGCCAACGGGAAGTCGTTTAACTTCAACACGTTTATTCTTCGAATTTAGAAAAAACTGGTATCTCATCAATATCCAGGCCGATCACGTCCCCTACATTCGAGCTCCCCTTCAGTATTTCGGATTGGATGGCACAATTCTGTCCGCCTTCTCCTTTGTTCCTCATTTTTTTGAGAATTCAGTCAATTAAAGTGGTATTCCTTTCCCAAGTTACATCTCGTTCGTAATTCTCGAGTAACTCCTCAACACTTGATTTTACATGTTTCATTTTAAAGCTAAACTGTAATCTTAGTCTATATCTCAGATTCTTATTTTATTCCTGTCTCACGAGGAAGATAACCTTATAAACGTTAAATATCAAAAACTATTTTAACATTTGCTTTGAAAATTGAAAGAATCTGTAATCTAAAAAAACTAAAGTGATATGTGATTATTCATTGATAAAACCTTGGCTTATTCGACAAAACCCGGAGAAGCACTTTAATACTTTCATAGATTATGTCTTGTTATTGATAAAATTCAGAATATATAAATTAACGTGTTTAACTTTTAAAATTTATACGGGAACGATATTTGATACACTGTCAATATTATTGTCTATATTCTAAGATATAAATCAATAACTTGATAAACATGGAGATTTTTATTTTTTTCAACAAATTAAATGTAAATATATCGATAATTTACGTAACTCTAACCTTTATAATTATCCTATGGATGAACATGTTTTGATTTAAAATCAGGTTAAAGTTGCCATAATTTGCGCGCATGTGTTTTATTTAACTTTTATCACTATTTAAATTAAATTTTCATGTACCTGTAATCTTAGATATTCAAAACCAAACAGTCAACATATTACGGAACCTTTTGCCTGTAGTAGATGTTTTTAGATTAAATTCTAATATACTTATTCCGATAGAAATGGCCATCTTGTTGATGCGTCTGCGCGTATAATTAAACTTGTCAATTTAGTGAAGATGCATTTAAGAAGGTTTATGTTGCTCAACGCTCGAAGAAAATTCACCAATGCTCCGGATATTGATGTGCAATTCATTCGTGGGTCTATGAGTGACAGAAAGTTGGTTCTTCTGACTTTGTCTTTAACCAGTTTTTTCCTTTGCTTTCCTGGAATACTTTTCCAGTTTATTATTTTTATAACAATTAGTTATTACGAAGCATTAAGAAGTGGAAAGATTCCAAGGATGGCTTAAATCTATGAACTAAAATGAGTTTTATTTCGTTTTTTTTGCATATTTTAATGATTATAAAAATGTATCGCATGAAAATCTGAAAACCGGTTTCATGAAGCGAAATCCTAAAAATTGATAAAACTGTATGTATTCTTTACAAGACTTAAAATTTTGTGTTAAACAATGAGTAAAAAGATCGACGTAAAGGTAGATCTACTTGAGTTCATAAATTATATTTGAGATTTAAAATTCATGATAACCGTATAGCCCTCCAATTCCTTGTCCATATCGAAAAATTAAAAGGTTTGTCTGTCTTCATTCTCGATAAATGAATAAAATCAAGTTAATATTCTAAACAATCAATATTTTAAATTCTATTAAATAAACGCTATTAACTTAAAAGATCCTTTTTTATTCAATGAAGATCTGCATTAATTAAAATCGTATTTAGTATCTCAACAATATTATTTTTGCTGTTTTAGATCCATCAACATATTGAATGGATTAATTTTTTATTACTCCAAATTTTGTTCATTGTCTTATTAAAATGTTCTATCTTTGATACTTATCTTTTGCTTTTTTGTTTCACTGTGTTAAAATTTTAAAAAGAGTAATTATTTGATAAATTAAAAATTAATTTTAACCCAAGGAATATTGTTGAGAATAAGTTAAGCCAATCAAATATTTTTGATCAATTAGGTGTTTTCTATAGATTCAAACAGTTGGAATATATCAAAAATTGGTTGGTAAAAATAATATAAACTTATATCTTCACACCTTTATACTTTAATTTCCACCCAAAATAAACTTGTTTTTCTTCCCTTTCATGTCTTTTTCAAAGGATTAAACTCATAATATGAAAAAATAATTCATTTTAATGCCAATTTTTATGGTTTTTTTTGTGACAAATTTTTTTATCCTTTATTATATCACTATTCAATTTTTAAAAATCAAACAGACAATGGAAATAGTCATATTTCCTCTTAAGGATTTATGTCTTCGGTGATTAATAAGCATGGAAACATTCCTAATGGAAATTTGCATTGTTTTTTTGTTTTTAGTTGTCTTTTGATTTCACGAAAAACTAAGTAATTTTTGATCTTTAATGGTTGGGTTTTGTTTAAAATGACTAATTAGACCTATTTATCTCACTGCACTGTGTGGCTAGTTTTTAATGCTTAATATAATATTTCTTTCAAAAATAACCTGATTTAATCACTTTAAACAAGATTAACTTGTAACAAAATACGGTAAATTCACAACTGTAAGATCGTTTGTTATCTATAATATAAAGCGGTTCTCTTACTTTTCTCAATTTTATAACCCTCCGGCTTATAGGTTGAACTGGTCTCGGCTACATAAGCTCTCATTTAAAATAAAGTGAATGTAATTTTCTGAAATATTGACTGATTAAGATTGCCTAGACATTGAAAGTGCAACAAGTATCGCAAAGCTATCAGATTAATACACATTAAATTCTCATAAATTACGAGTGTAGATGTCATCGAATTTTTTAAATTCTCGAAACTTTATCATGCCATGTAAATTGGATTGACATTGGCAGATCGTTTTATCTGAGATTTCAAAAAGCGTGTCATTTTAATTTAATTTAATTTACTTTGTAAAGTGGTGAGTATTTGCATGTTTTTAATCTGTTTTATTGAAGAAAAAAACATATGTCACTCTAGTACATAAACGATTGTGGTTAATTATTATTTTTACAACAACGTTTACGAGTTATGAAATGAATTTCAACTCTGGATATCTCAAATTAAGATAAAATTAGTCAACATTCAGATCATTTTCAGGCGCCCGTCATCTTAAAATTTATTTTTATTCATGAATAAACCTTGTTCGAAATTTTACACAAGAATCAACTTTGGCACAGTTGTCTTGAGGATTATAATTTTCTAACTTCTAATCAATCGTATAATTCCTTTCATCTTATAAAATATAGATTCATAAAATTTGATGAACCGGACATTTCAGCTCAATTTTTGATTTATTTTCATTTTAGTTTTCACCGAATTCGTTCTTGTTTTTTCAATTTTATCTCAACTCTTAGTTTTTATATCCGAGTGAAAAAGATTGTTGAACGTAAAAGAATAAGTTGAAAGTCAGCCCAGGTTTTCTGTATGTTTGACTAAATACTAAATTTAAAATTGTTCCATAAATGAGTTTAACAAATATTTCACATCCTATCATTTTGATTGGCCAATTAAAATAGCTGATAATTTTTTATTGGTTCCATCCTATTTTTTTAATTTTAAAGTATTCTATTACTTTATCTTATGGTTCTTTTTCAGCATTGAATAATGAATTAAAAGTGTGGTTTAGATATGTGATAATTCCTGCGATAATTTCGTTCATTTATTACTATATATTTCATTCTATGTTAGTACCAGTTTTTTCCTGTTTTATTTACGCAAGTTACATTGAAGAAAAGTAACACTTATTTTCGCATTGAAAATTTTTATTGAAAAAAACTAAGATAATTATTCAAAACAAACATAAGAGCTAGTTATTTTTCGGCGATTAAATGTGATCAATTGTGAAAATTAATCTAATTTTTGGCAGATTTGTAAAATATAATTAATATCAAGAGCATAACATGTTTTAACCGCTGTAATAATGGATACACTTACGTGTTGAATAAGGTCATATAACATCATTTCGCATAAAATCAATATCATGGTTTGAGAATTTTCGATTAAGATCAAGAGCGTGTGAACGTTAAAAGGACTTAATTTGATTTTTTATCAACCATTGTTTGTTTTGTTAAGATCAAAGTCCAAGAAGGCCATACTTTAACGAAGACGTGAGTGTTTGAGGATAATTTTACATTCACTCGTAATTTATTCAAAAAAATGAGTATAAAATATTATTTGAGTTATTCTATATCAAATTTTTTTGATGAATTACATTTTAACATTCTTATTTATGAACTTATTTAGTATTTTAATTTTTCCTGTTTAACTTAAGTTTACATTTTTTAAATATTTATCATAAATTGTAGTTATCTTTAAAAGCATGATTTTCTTTTTAATCTAAATGAAAAGGAAAATGTTGCAATTTCATGAATTGCCAAATTTGATGAAAATTTATAAATTATTGAAAAAACGTCACAGACCAGCTTTCCCATCAATGAAATTGTGCTTTCAAACAATGGGTCTTCTTATAGCTTTTAATTCAGTATTTACTCTGATACAGGAAATATATGGACACATTTGGTTGGACAGATACTTTTTATACTTGCAACACTGACTTTTTACTTTTCGTGGTCAAGGATAATCTTAAAAAATCCGCCAACTTTAATTTCAAATTATTTCCTTTTCTAGTTGCCATCGTTTTGGACTTTGTTGGAAGACTATAAAACTGCGAATAAAATTGATGAATTATCTAAATTCTACGTCAAAGTCAGGATTTCATTGACAGAAAATATCGTCGTCGGAACTTATATATTTGGAGTGTTGTGCTGTTTATCATGTTTTTGGCTTTTCAAAACTATGCGCTGTCACCCACCCTAAGTCCATTCTATTTTCATCAAGTCAATTTTTCATAATTTTCAGGTTAGATTTTATGGGTTTATGTATCGTGATAATGAGATTGGCTTTTCCATATATTTATTACACCCTCAACAAGTTTCTCCTCGTTATGATAATGTACATTCTGATGATGTGTCTGTTTGGAACTAGCTTCATAGCAATGAGCATGACTGATTCATTTTATACTCCAGAAAACTTTTCAAACCATAAAGTAATAAATTTTAAGTTAATAAAGTTACGTTTTCGGCACTCGCAATCATCAGTACTATTCCTTTCTTTCACTCGATATACATTAATTCATTTAGAGACACCATGGATATATTTTGGTGATATTCTTTGTAAATATCATTGATTTTCAATGGAGTAGGCGGGTTTATTTACTCGCTTCAATTTCCAGGAAAGTATTTTTCTGGCTATTTTTATATTTGGGTAATTTAAATTCCTATATTGAGTTTCACAGCCATCAAATTTTTCATACATGCGCTGTTACAGGAGGTTTTTCTCACTTTCGTGTGGTTTACAGCATGATCCATTAGAAGCTCTTCATAAAATAAGTCATTAAATAAAAACGCTTTCATACTTCAATAAAATCAATGAATCTACGAGGTATATTATAGTATTTTCGAACATATTAACTTCTTAATTACTGTTCGTAAACTATTTAATATATGCTAATTTCGAATCATAAAGGTGAAGGCAAAGTTTTCTAATCAAATCAACGACATGCATCTCAATAAATAACATAACAATGTTAGATTTTACTTTTTTTAACAATATTCGAAACTACCCTACTATTTAAAGATTAACGCGTGTGATATAAATTAACAGATTGTTTTTTTGTTTCGTGAATTTATTTACAAAAACTTAGAAAAGTGAGAAAACTGACAGATTTCTTAAATATATCGCTTTTTGTTTCAATGCGCAAACTCGCTGAAAACTGACAAAAATCTTAAAGAATAAAAAATCCATGATGATCATAAAATTTGACATTTCCGTTCTTCCATGTTTCATATAAACCGTTCACCTTTCATCTAGACTTGCTGAGGGGTATTTTTAAAAGATGTTGAGTACAGGATAACATGTTATGACTGTTCGATAATATTTGGGGCTTATTTAATATACAACGCTTTATTAATTTAGATTTAAAGCTTCTCGAATGGGTTATATTGTGCCACTGGCTTACCTGTTAATTTTCTCAAGGCACACAACTGGTAATATTTAAGAGTGTTTAAAGCTTACATACTCCATTCAATGAAAAACATTTAATTGATGTTTTGTATGTGAAGTAACTTTTACAGTACCGAGTTGATGATAAGAAGTTAATCACCTTTGGAGGTACATACAAAAAGCGACGTTATAAATTAGAAAAACGAGCACGTGGGTGGTTAACGCCATTACAAATAAAATGTTATTTGTGAACAGCTAGCTTGAAGTAAAATAATTATGTTTATCATATTTATTAGAAAAATTTTGATAAATTAAACAGATTTTTATTCCTTTCATTTATCAAGATGTAACTTTATTCAAATATTGAAGCATAATTACGATTCGACATACTCCGTTCAAATGTAAATGGCTTTTATATCCCTTGATTAAGTCTTAATTTTTCGTAGAAATTCCAAAGGAGCATAAACTCGAATCTCAGATAACTTAATGTGGTACAAGAAGTAACGTTGATAAACTACTAAAGTTATTTAAAGAGTTGTTAACATTAATTTTTGTTTAAATATTATTTCATATTGGTGGGAAAAGTTAGTATTTTGTAAATTCATAAACTTATCTACATTTTTGAAATATTAGATAGAGGTAAAAAAATATTTTTACGGTACTTGCGGCTTGTACGCCGCCTTGATCGGGATTAAGTTTAATAAGGCCATTGAAAAGAAAGTGTTTGATTTTAAAATTATATTTATCTTTATATAAATTTGAAATGAAAAAAAACTTAATTAAAAATGCTAAAAGTAGTACAGAATAGAATAAAAAACAATTGAATGAAACTAAAACAGTTTTTAAAGAATAAATTTCACTGAAGTGCTCTGATAAACTATATTTTTATATCTAGGGAGTACATGTATAAATTGAGGTTTTCCGCCGCGTGAGAAGGCCACATACAGCTTTCAAGGTAAAAAGAATACATTTTTCAAATAATGATGAAGAAACGTTTCTGGATGAGTAAAAAGTAGTGTTACAAAATTTCATCTCAATCGGTTAAAATATAAAGGTGAATAACTAACACACACAATATTTATCTTTTTTTCTAGGATTAAAATAAATTTTCCCATTTCCAAATATATGCTAACTTCCAACCAGGTATTTTTGGTACATAAATTATAATTTAATTTTAATGTTTTTAAAATTTAACAATTATCCACCAGTTGAAAGATGTTGATCCATAACTAAATATTTTACAATTTATGAGGATTAGAACTATTATTGTTTTGAAACATTTTAAAAAAGTTAACTTGACGGTGCAATTCTAAACAAATTAAATGCATCAAAGCGGTAAATTAAAAGTTATTTTGCGTTTTGGTATTTTTTTAAATTTGTGGATTGGAACCTAAATTAACTTTTACAATGCCACTCAACCGCCTTATCCTTTTCATTACTAATTGACAGGTTACTCAATTATAAAATGAAAGTATCGACTATATAAATAAAAGTTAATGATAGAAAAGAATGTAATAGCACATTATCTATCGAACTTTGAGAGGGTTGAGTGCAGTGCATCCGGAGTTTGTGTGTCTTATCTTATAGTTTGACATTTACATGATAGAAATTTCAGTGAGCCGTTTATATACCAAGAAAATACACTTCACAAACCAAAATGCGCCAAAGAGAGCTTAAATCTCAGCCTGATCGTACGTTTAGTATTAAAAAATTTAACCAATAATCTTTATGATATCATTTTAAACCCATGAATACATTATGCTTCCATCTGCATGTCCACACTCAGTTTACGTGAAAAATAAATTTTAAGCTATACACCAAAAAGCAATTAGATTCAATAAATTATGAGCTGGAAATTTCAAATCTCCTATCTGACATTTAATACGCATACGGGTCATAATTCTAAAATAATTTCAGTTAGGTTAAGTCAGAAAACTTAAATATTTTTAAAACATTCAGATCGGATGAGAATAATTTTGAGCCCATGTTTGACTCGACATAAGAACGACATCGGGTTGAGCGATGAAATTTTGTAATCTTAGTGTGTTCAAGGTTTAGGTATTTGAAAGACAGAAAAAAACAGCAGAATATGGTGGGAAATGGATGGAACTTTAGAATGAGTGGAACCCACTCCCTAACAGGATAAAACACGTTAACAAACCGGATTTTTCACGACGTTTATTAAAAATAAATCAATTCATCGAATAAACTTATTAAATTGAAAAGATTTTTTAGTTTTAATTGGAAAAAAACTATTATATAGCAAAACGGCTAAATGTAAACGCGATGAAATTTAAAATTTCCTAAAACGAACAATCTCGAAGTCTTGGTGAGGCATAAGCTTTTTTTCGTGGTTTTTTTCATATGCTGCTTTTTGAAAACGACGTCTGTCAAAAATAGGATCGAATCCGCCGCATGGACCTTAACTTAATCTGCGAAATTACTTTCTATTTTACGCAGCAGTGAATTTAAGGAATTCTCACCTCAATTTCGTCAAATATATATTACCTATAATGACTATAACGACAGGAACCAAGAAGATAATGCTAAATAGTTTATAGGGTACCATTCTACGATGTTGACTTCTGCCATAATCTAAAGAAAAAAAAGTAGTAGGTTGTTCGTGCTTAAACACAGATCTGAAAATGTTGGAAAACCTGAAAATTATTTTATTTTAATACTGTGTACCCTTATTCATTAAATAAGTGTCGTATGTTTTTCGGGATTGATCGTAAAAATGGTATGTATCATACGATATAATAAGATGGAATCGATGGAGGAACAAAAGATACCATTTCTAAAAGGAATAAAAAATATTTCCGAAAACCTAAGCCGGAGATTTTTGATATTTCTCTTGGAAAGAATTTAAAGATGTTTTAAAAGTATGGTAAATTTAAATTCCTTTTTTTGAGTGTGAAAATTGAAAATGACAATCTTTGAGCACGCCTAGTCGCCTACAGAGTATCTTTAATGGCTGAAAATAATCATTTAAAAAGTGTTCAAGATTTTGATTCAAATTATTAATTCTCAAAAATGAATTGTGTAGTACAAATAGAGAAGTGCAATATTTTTGACCATGAGGATTAAATTAATGTTTCACAGTAAAAGTTGGAAGGATAAACAATTCAATAGCTTTTGAACTTTTTAAAATTTTATAACTAACAGTTTAAGTTTTAAGTATCTATCTTAAAAAATAAAAATTTATTCGACAGTTTGGCATTTCCATTTTACAAAGCTTATTCATAAAAACTGAAAATTTAATAAGCTTAATTGAAACTTATTTTTGGTAGAACGGTATGTAAACGAGAATAAAAAAACTTTTATTGCCAAAGTCAAAGTTTAAGAAATTCTTACGTTCAATAAGTTTCTGATGCAATGATTTTTAAAAAACAGCACTAACAGTTAACTGTGACATATTTTAACGCGATTTTACATCGAAATTTTAAGAACCTTGGCCTAGGACCAATTTAGTATAACTTCTCGTCAAATTCTTCGATTTGTTAGCCATTTGAAAACATTATCTATCCGCGCTTTTCTGCTCGACCCGTCGATTTTAAATGAGAATTTTGTTATAAACTCTTCAGTTAATATAAATGGTAAATTTTAAATGAAAAATATTTAAAGTGGATACAGTAAAGAGCGCGTGCTCGATAAATAACGGAATTCGTCGTTTAAAGTAATCCTCAACTTCATAATGGTAAGATTTCCCCTCAATCGTATGGGTTTTAAACGAATTATTTGATTTTGTTGGATCTGGTTTAAGGGTTGTCTTGAGAAATAATATTTAGATTTAGTTGCTTCATAAAAACCAGCAAAATTTGAGCTTGAATTAGCGGAATTCAAATGTCTATGATGTCTTTCAAAATCGTCTTTTTTCGATTTACCGGTTGTTGGTTATAATAAAGGCTAACTCCATATTTAAATATCCACTATTCATAAGCAATATTTTGTAAAATATGTTAAGAATCTTCATTATTTTGGATCACCTTTATTTTTTTCGTTCATATGATATTAATACAGTATCTAAATGTATTTTCTGCATTAATGTAATTATCTGACAATGTTTCATGATCCATTTATTATAGTAGTGGCTTAAGTTAAATTTTTTCTCCAGAATAGGTTGTAAATATGAAAATAGCATAAATGTATTTCCTTTTATAAAACTAGTATTTGATGTAAATTTATTAAACCCAAATCAAAATGGCAGGTTATAATGGGCGGGATCCATTGAGACGGTAATTTTACAATTATTTCAAAGAGAACAAGGCAATAAATTTGTTCACTTTTCCTGTAGTTCATGAATATATACTCAGAATATGTACTTACCTCCTAGGTCATAGACCAAAGGTGTCATGCATCTTAAAAATGGGTGGTGATATGATTTATAAGCGAAATCAATAAATTTTAGAGAAATACAGCTTATCCGAGAAAAATGCTTATTTTTGGTCCACATCAAGTTTTGATATTCATGGTGTATTTCAACATATAATCTCCTCTTAAAAATCATCTTCCTTAAGAGCAACTTATTTGCTAAGTAAAAGCTGAACCAACTTTATTGATATTCAGCGTACTTCCTTTTATGTAAACATTACTTTTTTTAATTGCATTAATGATGCTGTTATATTTTTATCACAGATTCAATATCATTTGATTTTAAATTTTATTTGTAGACCAATAAAACCGTTTCAACTTTTCTTTTATAAATTGGTTTGTATATCCTTCTGGAGAAAGATAAATTTGAAAGTTTGTCTTGTGAATTTCATACCGAATGCACGTGTGAAAATTTCTTGTAGTTACTTTGCTGCCAGCAACCGTTTATTTTGCTTTATACTTAATTTTCAAACTATGACTGTGACGTAGTTTTGCTTTTTTATTTTTACGATGCCAGGCTAACCATTAAGAGCAAAATAACCAAAAATTTAAATAACGCGGCGCGGCGCAAAACATTTCGTCATTATGTATATCTAGTTGAAATAAAGTATTTACAAATGTCAAAATCATCTATTAAGGCTTAAATCATGCCAAACATTGATCGTGAAGGATTTCTTAAAAAATTACAACAAAAGTGCTTTTAATGCTGATAAATTGAGAATTTAAACCAGAAATACAACGTTTTTGAATTACATCTGAATATTGTCGTTTTTCGAATAACTTAATCAAATTCTAAAAAGAGGAAAAAGTAAAAAGGTATTTTCGTTAAAAAAGCTATATGTTGAAATTCTTAGAATTCTGACAGATAGGCGATATCCAACACAATTTTCTTGATTTTGTAAGTTAATATTTTCATGCATACTTTGTACAGTGAGGCGTTAATTTAAATCATACACCCTGAGTTTAAAAATATTTAAAGGTAAATTTGATACCTTTATCAGTTTGAATTAAATTTGCATCGCTGATTGGTTGTAAGTTTAACGATTTGTGCAATACGGTGGTTATTTTACGGAGTATAATACCAAAAAAATTAACTTTACCTTTTAAAATAAGGTAAAAAACGTTTTATTGGATTTAGAGTGCATAATAATTTGTTGAATTCTCGATAAACGTTTTTGTAAATAAAAAATTTTCTAAATGGTTGAAAAATAAATGGCAACTCCAAAAGCGCCTTTACCGCCCAAAGACGAACCATATTATTTTAAAAGGAAAGATAACAGAAATAAAAAAATAGGACATTTTTTTCTCCATTAATTGAATATTTTGTAAAATCAAATTTTAATCCGCCGCTAATCTGCATATTAATAAACAAATATAATGGAATGGTTCCATTTAAACTCGTATGTAGGAAATTTCTGAGAATGAAAAGTAATATGTTTGCATTTTTCTTCTTAGTAAAGATTAATGAGTGTTGTAAATCACCCTATATTTCCCATTTAAGCATGTAAAGAAGCATTCATATGTTTCGAATGATTTAATGCGCTTTCCAGAGAATTTTCGCATATTAAATACCTTCTTTTTTAATTTATGATACTGGTCATTTTATGGCCATAAATATGTTTACCTCTGATTTTTACATGTTGCATTTTGTTAAAAGTCGAAATTCATTTGAAAAACACCTTTATTGTTCATTTTGTTTCAATAAAAATAAAATATCTCCTTCCATGGTATTTTTACACTCTGCACACATTGGTGAAATTTTGTGAACTGCTGCTATGTTAGAAGAAATAAGTAAAAGTTAATATTCCTTTAATTGACATCGAATTTTATTTTTATCTTGTGATCGAAAAGTTTAAAAATATTAATTATGATCCATCTTATGTGCTATAAGAGTTGCATTTCAGCTATTATTCAAGAGATGGCTTCATATTGTCAGATTTTCATCCTCTATTATTGATCTATTTTTTGTCATTTATTTTATTTGTTTAATTTTTATATTTATTTAAAATCCATTATTGTGTGTGCGTATTTATTCGGTAGTTTTCGGTTCTATATTTTGTGATTTGTTCTCCATTAAAATCTCAGCTCATGAGCCTTGTTTTTTGAACATAAAAATTATGTTTGCATAAGTCACCTTTGAGGGTTTTGTCGATTTTCCACATATGGTTTGATATTAATTTAAGTTTTTAGATGTGAAGATTAAAAGCTTTCTCATTATGATGTAGCAGAAAACTAAGACATTTTATACGTAAAGCTCCTTTTAAATTTACATCATTTATGAACATGAGTAAATTATATTTACGACCATCCTCAAAATGGTCAAAATTTTATATTCTAAGGCTTTGTTGTGCATTATTTATAATTAAAACTTAAATATATCAAAAATGTCTTTTATTTGTGTCTGTATTTCTCTTGTTCAAATCTAATACTCTGGGTGTTAAATCAACATTATTGAATGCTTGCTCTTATTGCTCCCTCTGAATTTACAGTTTCATGTTCAGGCTAAACTTTTTGATATACTTGTCAGCCTACATAGCCTCACAAAAACTCGAATGGCTAACATCAAGTAATATCAAAATATATCGTGGTTAGCTAATTATGAAATTACATATTTTTAGATATTGTAATCCTAAAGAACATTATAAAATGACCTTTTGTATATTCAACATTATATTATTTAAATCTGAATCCAGCCCAAAGTGGTACAATTTCGGGAAGAACATTTTTACGATAACAAGATATATGGATGTCCTTCAAAAAGTTGTATATAATCCAGAAAAGAAATTCCGGCTCAAAACATAAACGAGTAGTGTCTCAAAGATATTTTATCGAGAAAGGAAATCTCAGTGTCTCTCTTGCACGGCCGGGTATAAACGGGAACTTTCATAAATTATGGGAATGTATTTGAGAGTGACAAATGTCTTTTTTTAAAAAGAACTTCAGCACTAAATAGTTCTACCAATAATTACAAAAAAACCACTTCTTTCTGTTGCATCAGAAAAAGTCGTTTTCCAAGCCACAAGCAAAAAT
Source organism: Neodontobutis hainanensis (assembly GCA_024349245.1). NCBI lineage: Eukaryota > Metazoa > Chordata > Actinopteri > Gobiiformes > Odontobutidae > Neodontobutis > Neodontobutis hainanensis. Next base: position 56,871 of record JALDNG010000353.1, on the reverse strand, counting down.
GAATTTAATTTTGAAAATAATCCAGAAATACATGACTGAATATTCATTTGAAAACATAATATGAATTACTGTGGCATGTAAAAACAATGGGGGGTGTATAATGATCTTGTCAAAGAAGTCATCCATTATATCACAGAAGATGACCGAGAAGTATGTAGATTTAATGAAGATGGATTCTTAAAAGTTTTAGAAATGGATGGAAGTACGTTTTTCAAATCTAAATACAGTAAATTAGGGTAAGAGAACTGAGAATGGTTCTTGAAGAATATAGAAAGGAATTGTGGGAAGGACATCACAGTACCAGTTTGAAAATCTGAGGATTCTAAAGAATCAACAGATGATTTATAATAAATTTATCTGGTGACCGCTTAATTTACATACGAATGGCTTTGGTATGGTGCAACTAGAAGAGTTTTAAATCCAGATTATATACGTCAAGCAGTAAATAGTTCATGAAAATTTTAAATTCATGCAGTGCAGACATTAATATCAAATATTTAGAGAATTTGGCTCAGGTGTCAAGGTTTTTTCCTTCGAGGATTGGAGTTAGCACAGAACAACATGAATATCTGACCCAGTTCATGTGGGAAAACTAACTTGAAAAAAAGTAAAAATTTTTCTGATGATATATTTTGAATTTTAAAAATAATCCATTTTCGTTTTTCTATAAACGTTTGCAAGTTTTCAAGGCTGCCTTTTAACTGACATGAAAAGTTGGCTTCATTGAATCTTTTATGTTGGTCGTATTCTTCAAGTGTGACTGCTAAATAAAATAGACTTTGTATTCGTGAACGTTATCATATATAGTGCGCATAATCATAATATGATAATCATTTTTATGTTCATGCCCTTTATCGGTACACGTGCCAATAGGTTGTTTTTAAGTTTGTTCTTAAAAAATTTAATTTAAATCTTCACAAAATTATCTGAAATATTCAACCTTGATCAGAACAAATCTGGGATATTAAATCGAAAATATTGAAATCAAAAGTGATTTCAATATTTCTGGACTCTGCCATTTTTATTATAAAGCTCATCTCAACTGAATAACTGAATCTTCTCCACTCATAAGATACATCATAAGGGATTACATTAAGGCCAACAGCATGTATATACCCTTTTGCTCTTAAATACATCATCGATAGAATTTTCCTTTTCTGAGTTGTTGATGAAAATAAAAAATAATCCAAATTTAATAACGCTGTTGAATTTACACCATACAAAGTTGAAAACGTGACCCATAGTTTAAAAAACTATAAATATTCTTTCTCTGGTGTTTATTTTTTCAATTTCCAACGAGAGTTATCCTACAATATCAACTTATTGAATAGGCGATCATGAAGATCAAAAATAGTTAAATTATTATAGATATTAAAAGATTTTTGTTAGATTTGTATAATTTAATTCTCGGATATCAATTTGATAACATGAGTTTTTATGATTAAGTTCAAAAATTTTATGGAGGATATCGTTGATATTCGGCCATTATTTGATTCCTTTGTTATTTTTAAATCAGAATTTTCAATTGAAATAATAAAATTTTCCAAGTTTAGTTTTATTACATTTATCTTGTTATCATTTATAACATAACAGTCGTAAGATTGTATGTAATTTTAGCGCTGAAATTATACTAAAAGTTTTTTTGGAAATAAATTTTTTTACGAATTTGAAGTGTTTGGCACTGGCATTAATCATAAAATACTTATCAAAATCATGAAATTGACATTGGTTTTACATGAAAAGTCATAAACTGCGTCTACTCGTACTCTGCATTTATTCAAAATGCACGGAATATGTTTAACTTTAAATGGCCTTTAAAAGTCATATACCGATTATTTTTTTCTAAATAATCCCAATAAAACGCATCTATGGATAAAAATGAACATTATTTTGATTCTTTTTTAATTAATGTTAAATTTCGTGAGCGTGCGTGTTAATAACGCATGGGTAATTTTCCACGAAGACAGTCTGGTGGTCGATTTAACTCAAATAAAGGAAGATCTGGGTTTCCGAATCGTAGAATGAATGAAGGCCCTCCAGATGAAGTTATTCGTATTTTAATTTTTAATATAAAGCGATTGGACAATTTGTGCACGATTGCGAAGGGGATCTTGTGATCAAATCAATTATTCAAAAAATTCCATATTTTAATGCATATATTTATCTTGAGAACAAAATTGCAATCGGAAAGGTGGGTGAGATTTTTGGGCCTGTTAACGAATATGTATTACTTTTAATTATATAAGTTATTTTCTGTGAAACTTAACGAAGGATATTTTTCAAGCTCGTTCCTTAAAGACCAAAAAGTTTTTAACCTATTTTCTACAGGTATACGTGGATCCGAATAGACTACTTCCTCTTTCTAAGTTTTTGCCTGGAATGTCTGGTATTGTTTTTATCATAATTAGATTCTCAAAATGTTAAAAAGAATACAAGTTTATTTTTTGAATTTACATAAGATACAAGTGGCAAACAACAACAACAACAACCGCGAGGAGGTTTTCGCCGAGGTGGAAATTCTCGGGGTGGCTTTAGAGGTCGAGGAGGAAGGTTCGGACAAAGGTCAAGCTATAGAGGAAGAAATTAATATTTACAACTTTTATTTAATTGTATAAATTTAATTTTAGAACATTTCCGAAATCAGTTTTAAATAACATAATTCACACCTGATTTTAAGAAACTATTCTTTCAATACTTTATGAAACGCAATGACTAGAATGAGTAATCTTTGTTGGTAAAATACAGTTTCACTTTTTACTGAACCACAAAGATGTTTAAGGAAAGGGAATTATCATTTTAGAAAAATGATTTATAATTTATCGCCTTCATTTATGACTTATTTCCATTTTTACGTATGTCAGCAGATACGTAGAAACCTTGCTTGGACTTGAAAAATAAATGAAGATTTGTTGTTACCGTAATTGGAATGAGTGAATTTGAATATTTGGTCAAGTTTTCATTCTTCAGCAAATCCGATTGTGGTTCATCCCTTTGTTTCAGTATCGTCGACCAATCTAGTAAATAAGTGAATTCGTTAATCCGCTATTTAAAATTTAATTTATTTAGCAAGTAAGACATCTTAACTTAAATATATCAGAAATAACGGTTTCATCTATTTTTGAAGATTCTCGCTCTCTATTTAATGTCGTTTACACAAATATTTGAGTTTAGACATTCATAGTCAATTAATTGTATCATATTACTGTGATCTGAGTACTACCTTCTCTGGATGACTAGATATATCGAAATTTGACATGGAAAATATAAAACCAAAAATTTGGAAATTTCAGTTTTGTTTTATTGCTCTGATGGTTGAACGCCATTTAAATCTCACTTTACTTAAATCATCCGGCCAACTCTATGGTATTTGAATTAAAGACAAAACAAATATGACATTGATTCCCAATCATATAATAAGATGTAAACTTATTCATTAATAATATTAAATCACTGAAGGAACATCGAAATTAACTCCTAAAGACCACTTGTTTGTCGTTGAAAAGCAAAATTAGCCAAGAAAACCTTTCTTAAAAATTAAACTTCTTTTCCTCATCTGCATTTTAGATTGTCATATTGAGAGATAAAATATTCCTTCTTAGCTCATTTTCTGTTCCTCAAATAGTGTTTTTCTTGAGAAAAAGTTATCGAGCTTCTGAATCTAAGTGAATGTTTAAATTTTTGCGCTTATAATTTTTCAAGAGAAGACTAACTCTCAAAACAGTTGGTGACCATTACTAGCCTTTTACGTAAAATTCTTAAAAATATGTTAACTCAACATTTAAGATAATGTTAAATATCTGAAAAAATAGTTTTCTTTTAAAGGTTGGTTCCACCTACTAAAAGAACCAAATCTCAGTAAACAAGGTTAATTCTATGATATTTTAAGCCATTTTATGATTCGCCAGTTTCAACTGTCCTGCTTCAATTCATAATCTGACAGCAACCAAAATTTAAACTAACTCAAGTCCTTCTTATCTGTTTCATTTTCTCAGTAATCGCTCTTAACATGATCACGTTCATAGGAGAAGTTTGAGATGTAACATACTGGCGAGACAAAAATATGAGAAATTCAGTGATTTATTGATTGGTATCTGAATGAAATAAATAAAGGGATTCACAGAAAATGAACCGATCTTTTCTGTGTTATTTTTCCGCGAGAGGAATCCGTTTCGTTAGATTATTCATGAATTGTAGAAATCATTAGGCCGGTAAATAGTTTTAAAGACCGCGCGTGTGTGAAAATAATGTGGTGGCGGCGAACTCTGTATCGGAAATCCACCGCTGCTAAAAACCTAACAACCACTTTACTCTTAAATTCTTGAGTGTCTCACAATAATTTTTATTTAATCAGGGGTATGAATTAGGAGTATAAAATTTATCTTCCATGTATTTTGAATTCCCATCGAACTTTATTTACAGATTAAGGATTTTCAATGTTTGTCAAATAACGCAGAAAGTAGAATTTAGAACTCTAATATCTATTTTTTGTAAAATATCTTTGATCTCAACGTTCAATGCAAAACTTAAATATGTTCAAGAAGATCATCATGATCCATGGAATTTTAAGTTGGTCGAATTCATATAAAATTTGTAACTTCAATAAAATTTAAAATTAATTGAACATTTTGAATTGAAATTTATCCTTTCAATCATAGATACTATATAAGACTGGAGGCTAACTCTAAGTTTGACGTTTTGTCCAATATAGCTCTTATTCACCCTTGTCTCTAGCAAATATGTTTGGTGTTAACTTTTACACTTCTTGGAAAGTTTATGCTAGTTTTTGGGAATATTCATTTTACAGTGTCTAAAAATTGTTTACATATTTTTACGATAAAAACGTTGTGAATTTTTTTAACCTACTCCTTTAATCATTGTCAAAAAGATATTAACATTTTTATCAATCTTAGTTCAATATCAGTTTTTCAATTCTGAAGTTGTTACAATTATTTTGTTCTCTCGAATTTAAAATTTATTCTTGGATGAAAAAATCTAGAAACTAGAAATGCTTACATTTTTTACTTTTATTTCATATATGACCGAAATTAATGATATTTCAAATTCTCGTGAGCTGAAGTTAAAAAGTTAAGTTCATTAAAGTTCAGCTCGTCGTTAGAATTCATTAATTTTTTGTTCCAAGCTACAATATCAGTCGTTTTTAAAGTTGAACAAAAGATATTTCTGAAATTTTTAAAATCTATTTGTGTCAATAATTTTGATTTACCCTGTTAGACAGACATAAGTATAAGAGATAACCCTAACCGATTTCCACGTAAACTGATCCACTGTTGCATTTTTATAACCTCACATTCTTTAGTTGTGAAAAAACATAAAAATAATAAATTCTAACTGTTTGAATATATTTACACAATCTAACGCTGTCTTCCATACATAGAGGTCTCCAATCCTCTTGGTATAGACTTGTCCAGAAGTGAAACAGTTAACTTTCTCACGACGTTTCAACAAGAGTTTGAGGGTTATCTCGTTGATAATAATCTTAACCGCACACTTAAAGCTATCAGAAGTACGAACACACTAATTGATATTCACTAATCAAACATACAATGAGTCAATGTCACTCTAAGGGGCACTAGACAAAGTTATACTTTTAGTGAGTGTGAACCTCACGCTACCAGACTTGGAAAATCGAGAGGAGAATATCTATCCAATGAATAACTAAATACCAGAGGTTTTAGGGAAAAAATATAACGAGGTAAATCCCTTCACAATATCAACACAGATTTGACTCATCTTGATCATCTAAAAAAATCTACTTTCGAAGATATTTAACCAAGACCAACGCGGCTTAAAACCCTGTTGTAAAATGACAAAACAAAAATTATGGAAATTTTTTAAACTTATTCAGATTTTATGAAAATCTTGTGGATTAAAAAACAAAAATACAATTTATACAACACAGTATAATACCGAAATTCACAACGTAACATTGAATTAGCTTGTTTCAAGTTCTCGAGTGTATTATGTTCTCCAATATTATAAAAACACAGCGCATTCTCTGATTTTTAATATTAAATTATACACTATGAATGCTACCCTGAGTACATGTAAAAATATTATTAAATTTTTGGTTGGAATAGCTTTCTTTAGGATTAATTTTAATCCTATCTGTTTGTATGAATGAAGTTACTTTCTTTCAGCGTCACACAGAGGTTGATATGAATAATTTTAATGTTAATTTTAAAAATGAAAGATTTATTATTCTTTGAAACAATGGGCACTATAGCTGTATCCAACTTAAATAAACTTGTTTATAAAACTGAATCACATTAAAGGCACACTCACTGTAAATTGATAAAAAATCGAAAAAGAATTCAAAATGTATTCGGTAGCACGATTGCTTATGATGGTTCACGTACTTAATCATAATTTTTTCCTTTTTTTAAATTTGTCAAATATATGTTCGTTTTATAAAATATCCACTTTGTTTAGAGATGAATCTTAAAAAATATTGTAGATTCAACAAATGATGTGTGTATAAAAAATTAGACATTAAATAGTTTAAAAATTTTATGTGAAAAAAAATAAAAAACATTCTATCTTCAAAAGGCAAAATAGGTTTATTCTTTGGTTTATTTATGTATGACAATTAATTAGTTTAATAAACTTTTTTCTACTATTAATAGTTTGAATAATAGTTAAAAGTAAAATACATCTTTATGTGAATTTCGTATGAAAATGTAGAATAGTCAACACTAATCTCTAATATAATGCTCGTGCTCAATAAAGTAACTTTATATAACACTCCTCCTCATATTGTTTGGAAGATCGATAAGTGGATCCCCATAATGTCTCGGTGGTTGACATCGTATCAGCGGATATCATTTATCATCTTCGTTAATAGACAGTAGCGAGAATCTCCATTCCTCCTCGAACCATATCGTTCTTCATCCAAAAGTGGATCTTGATTAACACTGTTCTTGTTTACAATTATTTTTTTTGTTATGCGAATTCAGTATCTACTTTGTGTCGTTTGTCCTCTAATGCCTTCCATCCTTTTCCCAATGAGGATCGATTTTGATAAAGTGTGGAATTTTAAGATATACTCTTGCGTGCGCTTGATAATGCATCAATCTGGTATTATTTGTTTCGTAGAAATAACTTTTGAATGTCTCAACACTGGCATTTATTTCGCTCTCTAAGGTATCGTTAAGTTTGGCTCAAATAAGGCATGTAGAGTACATCCTCGACCAAAAATCAAACACCCTTCTATCAGTATTCCAAAAGTAGTTATGCTGTTTCCTGCTACGAAGAGCTTCATATTGAGATATGTAACTGTTGAATGCTTGGGACAGTTGTACGCATAAGTGACAAGTGGTTGTACCTTATGCCTCTCATAATATTTTCATTCTTTCGAAGAATTTTGATAATTGAACCATTAGCTCAATCAATCAAACTTTTACCTGTGCACGGTAGGATGTAGTTCTGGTTTTTCCAATGTCCAATGACTGGTACAGTTGTTTGAATACATAAGACTCGAAATTCCTGCCTTAGACTAACAGAATTATCTTTGAAAGCCCAAAATTTGCTTAAACCTCTACAAGTTTTTCGATGACAGATTCATCAGTTTGATTAGATAATGGGAGTGCCAACAACCATTTTGTAAAATATTCCTGAATCCAAACAAGTAACGAAATAGTCAATAAATTGGTAGCTCTAAAATACCGATTAACACAGCCTCCTATGGCTTTCTAGCGGTTAAATTGGAAAGTGGAACACATAATAATTTGAAGATGGTTCTGCACATTTAGCGCATTCCTTACAATATTTTTGAACATCGTCATACATACCAGGCCAATAACTAATTTTACTCAGATGTTAAACAGTTTTTTCAAATGACCCATGCACTGAAACGATTATGTCATGTGAATGATAAAAAAATAACTTCCGAAACTTTTTTAGATACGACCACATACAAACCGAACTCTCCTTCTAACCTCTGGGAATATTCACGATACAATACACTGTTGACCAACTTTAACTGACTATAAATTTTCCTATTACGTTTGATTATGATCTTAGAATTTTCATCACAGTGCGTGGTTATTTTGTGTTGCATCTTTAAAACAAAATGTAATTTTTGGTCGCATTTTAGTGCATTTAACGTATCTATTTCCGAAACAATTGATTTTATCTCCGTAGCTGAACAAATTCTTGATAGGAAATCGCCATTTTGATTTTCACTTCCTTTATGATAAGATGTTTCCAAGTTGAATTCTTGTAATCGATGGTCCATCTCCCTACTCGGTCATTCCTTGATTTGTTATTAAGTCATCATTTTAATGGTTCCGGATGGCAATTAACATTGAACCTTTTATCAAGTAAATATTGCCTAAATTGCTTGATGGCATATACTATTTGTAAGGCATTCCAGCTCATAAGTGTAATATTTCGCTTTGGATGAATTTAACACTTTCGAGGAATATGAAATAACTTTCCCATTCTGCTCAAATAGTGATCCAAGTGCCAGTTACTTGCACCTGTAAAAATGCAAAATTCGACGACTGGATCTGGGTAGTTTATAATAGGCGGATTAACCTTACACGTTTTCAGTTTATCAAAAGACTCCAAACATTTCTAGTTGAAAACTAATTCACCGTTGTTGTTTGAAATACTGTGTTATGGCCAAGAGATAACAGCAAAATTCTTGATAACATTCCTTTAAAAATTTGCGATTCCCAGGAATTTTAGAACATCTTAACTCGTTCTGGGTGTAAGATAGATAATTATCGCCTGTATTTTGATAGGATGGAGATGCATGCCTTTCTTATCAAAAATGAACCACAGGTATGATATTTCCTGCCTAGAAAAGAAAGATTTGTCATAGTTTATCGTTAGGCCAGATCAAATCAGATAAAGATCTCAACACAGCCTTCAGATAACTATGACGTTCTTCGTTTGATTTAGAAAATACTACTGTCGTCTGAATACACACAAACAAACGGCTTATTTAGAAATATCGCATTCATGAGCCTCTAGAATGTATCTGGAGACCCAGTGAGACCAAAAGGCATCACTTTAAATTTGAACAGTCCATATTTTTCACTAAATCAGAGAGCAGTTTTCTCTATGTCAGATGGTTTGACAGGTATTAGCCAGTGTCAAACTTTTAAATAAATGATATAAAAGTAGCAAGCGTCCTTGAGTTTGTTCTGTACATTGTTATATATGGAATTGGGTCAGCGGTTTTCTTTGTGATCGTATTCAACTTTCTGTTGTACGCGTAAATTTCAACTTCTCCGTTTTTTCTGCTACGAATACAACCGGAGCGCGATAGGAGCGTCTGCTTGGTTTGATAATGTCATTTTTTAACATGTTTTCAAAAGCTTTCTCAATCTGATCTTAAAAAGGAAGTGATACAGCTCTTGCCGGCTCACGAATTACCTTTTGAGATTCTATGTCAATTATGTGATATATTTTATCCTTGGTGCCTTGGTATCTCTTAAATAATGATTCGTACTCATTAACAAGGGCATTTAGATTATCCGGGACTACAAGAAGTTGAAATGAGTTATCATCAAAGTTAGGTTTTGCAGTTGTGTCATTAGTTGGCTATTCCATACTTTTAGAAATTGTAACCACGGTAATTTTGGAACAATTTGATATGGTTGAATTAGAAAAATCTAATTATACACTAAAAGCAGTCATAAAATCGATAACAATTATGCCTTCTTCGATCAAATTACGGAAAAGGAAAAAATGCGGGCTAATTTTTTCTCAAAATGTGAATTTAAATTATTATTTCCTGCCGATTTCAGCTGCGTCCAGTCTCAAAATACCCGCGAGTCATTAAAATGTCGATTATAAACCATGATAATAATAAAATAAGGATATTGTATCTCGAATTCCAAGTATTACAACGTCATTAATAGACAATTCCACAACAGGGACTGAATTATCATTGATGAAACAAGTAAATAATGTAATATTTCGTTATCTTCCACGACTCATACTCTGGAGAAACATTCGGCAGTTCCTTTTGATGTGACCTGTCCGATTGCAAAAATAGCATTGTTTCCAGTTGAATTGAATTTTAGCGTGAATGCAAAACATAAGTAAGTTTCTTTCTCAAGTTTTAGCCTGTCCAACTTATTTGTCAAAGTTTTAAAATCGCTCTTGATTCGTAAATTGCGCTTTTCGTCTCATCCACAAAGTTTCAGGATTTAACAGAATACAAATCTCGACCATGGGCGATCTTTTTTGATGCGGCAATTGCTTGATCAATGCTTTTGATCGTGTCTTAAGAAGCTACTAACTGGACTAGTTCTGGACCAATTTTCCTCAATTGTTCAAAATAGAGAACTTATCTCGCCGTTGAATCGAATATGGGATAACAGATCCACCAAATCTTTAATTTTATAACTCAAGTCGTCAAAATCCTCAATTGTCCATTTTGATCATTCCCCAGCGCCCCCATATGGTTCTTGCGAATCGAGAGCGAACATTAAAAAAAGCAATATTTTTGATTTTGGATACGATTCTTGTACCTATCCTTCCAACAGTCTTGAGTATTTCTGAGAGATTCAATCTTAGAAGAATGAGGGCCGGGTGTAATTTTATTTCTTGATGGATTTATTTATTACAGACATACACTTGTCGAATTTATATGCCCACTTTGAGAGGCCTCCTCTAGAAATTCTTTAAATTATTCAATTAGGTCATCTCCGGCTCTAGATGTAGAATAGTCGGCACTAATCTCTAATATATTGCGCGTGTTGATTAAAGTATCTTTTTGTTGTAAAAATTTAATATTTAACACTTAAAAGGAAAAAGGGACAGAATTCTGTCACATTTTAAAAAGAATTAAAACTCGGAAATTTTAATCAACGTGAAATTAGTTTTTTTTCAACAATTAGATCAAAAGTTGAACAGATATTTTGTCCAGTATAAATTTTAGCAAAGTTACCAAACGGAGTTTTCAGTATTACACAATAAAATAAATGTAATGAAAATATTCAGATTAAAATATTAACATTTTTTAACCTTAAGGCACTGTCATGTCAAGAGTAAACTTGGCTGAGTTTGAAATTACTTTATTCAACAGGAAATCGGTTATTCAGTCATTTTGGTTCAATAAGAAGGCCTAAAAACTCATTAAACACTTTATAAAACCAGCACAAAACCAATTAACTTTATAATTTACATCAATGACAATTTTGCTTGAATTGAACAAATAAAAATAGAACCTCGTATTTGTAGCATGATCAATAGATTTTAAAAATTTATACAGACAAGACAGACAGTTGTACAAAATTCATGGATCTATTTAATAGCCGCCGAACCCCGAAATTGCATGTTTTGAAATGATCAGAGTGCACCGAACCAAATTTAAGTATCTCGAAAACTAATACCAAAAGAATAAAGAATGTAGAGTCAAGATCGATTACAATTGCTCAAAATATGACAGTGAGAACTGTCCAGCAAAGCTAACCATGCATGACGGTACATACACTATAAAGGGATCACATATATGTCGGAGAATACAAAGGAATCAAACCAAGTTGTTGCAAACGAAATAACCCTAGATCGATTCATTAACCGATATATTAATGCAAGATCGGCAGAGTTACAGTGGTATCCAAATCAAATATACAACGGGTTGCTTTCAGAGTTAAGAACAACATATCGAAATTTTCCGAATAATTCCCCTTTGAAAAAAGGAATACAGACTAAAGTAAGAAAGCAAAAAGTCACAATGTTAAATAATTCCATGACCTCGCTACTCGTCCACCGCTTTGAAATGTATCCAAAGGAGAGCCTTTTTAAGACGATACTGGTATAGTGGAATTCATGGTGACTACCGAGAATTTGTGATATGGTCGACAAACGAATGCCTCTATTTATTATGCCATAATGGTCCGATTTTCATTGATTGTAACTTTGGTTCTGTCCAATCACCGTTTGTTCAAAACATCATCGTAATGGCTTGCGACGTAGGTTCAACATTATATATCCCGCGTGGATTTTGCTCGACGAGCGGTTAAAATGAAGACATCTGTTGTAAAGTTAAACATGAATTTGTTGTATTTTTAGAGTTTTCTTGGATGCCGAATATTATTACCTCGGTGTTCGAATAAATTGTTATATCAACGATCAGGCTCCAATTTCTGGAAAGTCATCTGCACCGTTGCTAGTTTAATATAAATTATGCTATATATCGTAAAATACGTAAATATCAAGTAAACGAACAAAATTGTTTGATAATTTTCTAAAATATAGACCTTATCACAGAAGTGTCGACTTCAAATTCACCGCAAGCTATACTTCTGATTCAATCGAAACTGACTGTCGATAAATCCAACCATGTTTCTTGATCACATTTCGAAAGAACTATGGTATAGCTTTATGATGCTAATTTTTTGAATCTCTCAATCAAGATATTTAAATCTACGAGGAAGAACAAATGACGCATTGGAAAGTTATAACAGGCGCCTCGGAGACTGTTTCAGGAATTCTCACCCAAACATCTGTGCTTTCATTTCAGTTATCAGATTGGAATTTTTTTCTGACTGGTGCAGCGAGATTACTCAAAATTTGACAGGAATTCGACACATGGAAGTTACTGACGCTGCGAATTTCAACCAGATGGAATTAGACACCTGGAAGCTGAAACAAGTTTATAAATTTTATTTTTTCCTTAAACATTGAAAAATACATTTTCAGCATTTATCGAACCTTATTTTTATCTTCCAAATTTATCATTGGCAAATATTCATCAATTCCTTCACATATGATGCAAAACTTAACCAATACTAATTTAAGGCGATCTAAATTTAATACGCAACTGAAATAATCAATCAACAGCTTTTTAACCTTAAATCTTATTTTTTCAATGAAAATAAAATCACAAAGAATCCATAAGTTTGCTTGAATCTAAATTGTTTGAAAAATAAATATATTTTCAATTTTAACATTTTTGAACCAATTTATCGATTTAAAAATTCATAATTTGTCCAACAGACCTTTTTTCTTAAGATGTGTACTTACTTAAATATTATAGTATCATATATGTCGTAGAGTTGTATCAAACGGTGTATTAAGGATAGTTTAAACGAGTTGGCTTGCATATTTATGATTAAATCTTATGCCTACAAATAATCATCGACGACAACTATTTCTCCTGAAAAATCATAAGATGCAGGTTCAGTTCCTGGTGAAGGTAACACTTCTTACGGAAGTTCGATTCATTAATTCTGATATGAGTCTGTCGAAGAGAACGAAAAACAATGAAGTCAACGAATTGAACACAAATAAATTCAAAAGGAACCTTAAACATTCTATCTGTTGATTAAGATCAATACATGAAAAATTACGTCTCTATCAGGTAGTATCCAAGCTTAAGTAATAATGTTAATCATTTAGTTATGAAAAATAGGACCATATTATGAAGTTATTTAAACATCAAAATTTGCGCAAACTCATTACCATATTTTATAAACCGTTGTCAATGTTTTTTATTTGGACACAAAACTCTTAAGATTCATTATTTTTAATTAAATCGGAAAAAGGCAACTCTTGTATTTTTTAATACTCAAAATACTTAAGAATGCTTGTTTATATTTTAGTTTTTTATGGCGAAATTAGGAATTAAAAAATTTGACGGTTGATAGTCAACTGTTAAAAAGTGTCTGAATTTTTTATCAAAACTAGTTAAGCGATTCTTGTTGACGATATTTAGATTAAAATAAGTTTACTGCTAAATAACTTGCCCTGTAACAATATAACCCTCTAAATAGCTATTGTGTTAATGTTAGCATACTTTGAACATCATGTTTAAAAATAGTGTAATTTGAAATTGGTAATGGGGAAAATTTTAACTTTTCTAAACCACGTCATTCATTAAGTGAATTTCCTTTTTGAATATGTCATAATTCAAGTTATTGATAATAAATTAATGTACATTATAGTAAGTAGTATGATTGACAGATTATCAATGCATCAAATTTAAGGACGCTTGAAATATGTAAATTTCATTTTCAAAAAAATGAACAAATTCACTTACAAATCTCAAAAACGGATATGAATAAACTTCTAAAATTGATTGAATATATTAATTGTACATCAAAAATTATAAACTTGCAAATCCCTAACGACATTCATTTGTTTGATAGATAAATATTTATTTTCTTGAATCTGCATTTAGAAACATTAAAACCAATATTTTCTCCTTCAAAAAATACAAATTGAAAATATTTAATGGATGGCGTCGTATAGATTCGTAATTTTGTCTTCAAAGTATAAATATGTTCTCATTCGCGTGCTCAAATAAAGTCTTCGAAAATTATTCTGAGTAAATGTTCAAACTATGAAAGTAAAATTCAAATATTTGTCACTTTTAGCACAAAATCAAAACTAGATAAAAGATAATTATAATATTTCCTTTTAAAGTTATAATCAAGTTGTATACAAATAAAAATTCATAAAATTATTTATGTGTATTTAGAGGATAAACCATAATTTCTTTGTCATTGAACTAACAGAATAAATAATATCATAAATAATTTTTTGAGAAGTACATCTTAAATACGTGTTATCGATACTCGAGTGTCTAAATTTTAAATGATAATAGTATTGAAAAAATCAGATATTCACATGTCAGAGGACACTGATTGCTACAGTGATAAAACACTTCAGAAAAGAACGTTGAATATAATTTAAAGACGAAGAGACAAATAAAATGCGCCAAATTTCTTGAAAAAAACATCCCAGGGATATTTTATTCTTAAATTTATCAAACCTTTTTTCAGTTACTTCAAGGGTCACTATATTTCATGATTTAGTGAATAATACGTCTTTCCTTCAAGTTTCTTTTGAACAGAAAAATCTAAGCGTATTTTTTCAAATAGGATATTTTAAATTGCTTGGTAGGTAAATATGTTTTGCCTTTAAGTTGGCAAAGTAACTTATCAGTAGTTATGATAACTTTCTAAAATTAACAGAACATTAACTTTGAAAACAAATAAATGAACAAAAAATTTTCTATTTTTGATATTATTAATAGGTTTGCTTTTAGAGAGTGCGTTTTTGTCATTTATGGTGGATAAACATTTTTTAAAAAGAAATATAATATAGGCGAGCTCAATATTTCCAAAAACATCCATTTCTTTAATTTTTTACTATAATCAGAAAAATATGACACGTTGACAAAAGTCTTCGAATTATTTCATTTAAATCAGTTAATGCGAAAAATAATTTCAAAATTATGAATAATTTTTATTTAAAAATTATTATCTTATGCAACAAACTCGAGCATTAAATGTTGAAAAAAAGAGTTTTGTTAAGTTATCTTAAATCGAAAAAATTAGCCATTGTAAAATGCACGTGCAAAGATTTTAGAATATAAACGATCTTATACATACCAAATAAGAGGCCAGTCGATTCTGATAATTATTAAAAAGAAAAAGAAAAACGAAGAACCTATAACTGCTATTATTCGCTTTTTATTATTAAAAATCCAAATTAAGCGTTTTTTACACTGATATGAAATAAATTTTGATTTTAAATAAAACCAAATGATAGTTAACTTGGATAAACTCTTGATAATATCAATTTGGATGTGGCTAAATGTTCAAATCAAATGAAAAGAAACTGACGCGAGTGATATCATAGCTTTGACTTAAATTTGAATAAAAATAAATTAAACATATGATGGGTGGTTTAATAAAATATTTTAACTTTTCAAATTATTCTTTAATTCCAATGCAAAAATGAAATAGGAAATCAACTTATACACCATCTAGATTTTTACATTAATAGAAAATATCAAATAAATATAGTACCTGAGATATAGTCGATGACATTATCACTTATTTCCAATCAAAGTAAGAACGATTTAAAATTTCTACTATTATACGGGACGTAAATTAAAAGATGGCTGAAATTTTTCCCTGTCTCAAGCACAACATTTATTTTATCTCCTTTCCATCAAAAGTACAAATCGTGATAATAAAACAACTCTGATTTGTCTTTACAAACCTAGACATAACCACATTTACCACCCATGCGCAGACATTGTCTCGTCACTATTATTCAATACTCATGTGTGTATTAACGTATTTTTTTAAATTAATTCATTTAAATCTGAAACAAACTATAGATTTTTATGGGTTTTATTTTAAAAAATGAAATTTAAGAGTTTGAAAATCTTGATTTAATAGAATTGTAATGGTATTTTATATATTTCTAAGACAAACATAAGTTTAGTTGCTCATTTAAAAAAATGAACGTAATTTTGTTTTTTTTAAAGAAATAGTGGTTTAACTCAAATTAAAGGTATATGCTGTTTTAATCTTTGAAAATAATATACCTTGAAAGTTTATTTTATTTTTGTTTTAAAATTGATTATATCATCTTTTTAAATATTTTAAGATTGTATAAATATGATCATTTCAATATTTTGAGGTCTTTAAATTTGTTGAAAATTCATCAATAGCATTCAATCGGAATTCTAAAAAAATCAGTTTAAACACATGAACCACATTACGTCACTATATTTGTACCTTCATTTCCATAAAACACGCATTTTTAAGAAATTACCTAAAGTTCTATTGAATATAAATCTATCAAATTGGATGCATTAAAAATCAAAAAAATCTATAAATGGAATTTTTTCGAATAAACCTGAAACCGTTTTAATTTCAATGTAAGAATATTCCCATTTAGAATGTTGAATCTATTTTCAACAAAATTTGTAAAAAATTGCTAAAACATAATGATAATTATTTTTGGAGAAGAGCAAGGATTAGTCAAACCTATCCATGAGTCTTCCTGTGAATGTTTATATATGTTTACGCTCATAGGTACGACTATGTTTCCTCAGTTTTTGCCATTTGGCACTCCTGTACCAACAATTCTTAATGTCGTCGAGTGCCAAAGCGTGTGGAAAATACAGCCACTAGGATCATAACCTCTCCTCAACCCATTCGTAAGGCTAACCTTACCATGGAAGTACTGGTCCTTTCGAAAGTAAAGAAGTCTTTTGTCTTTTCGTGAAGACTATGAATTAAGAGTCCTGAGTACACTTTGACAGTAAACTCCATTTTACGCTTGTAGGTTCCCGACCTTTCCTGTTAAAACACTTCATATGTGATACTATAATGTATGAACGTTCGAGGTATATGGTTGTGGAAAGTGCACGATTTTTCGCAGTTCTAAATTTAAAAATGTGTTTAATAAAAATATTTGAAAATGAAAATTCTTTCGCTTTTCTATGATCTGATTTTACCGATATCAAAAGACATTTTCCCTTATTCTTAATAATCTATGAAGTTTAAAATTAAAAATTTTTGAAAAACACAATTTAGCTAAAGTAAAAAAAATTATTTTCTGAAGTCAAGGAAAAGATTTGTATGTTAATTATAATTTCTTCATTTGTATAATTACACGAATTTTTTGATAAATCGAGCTTTTGTTTGAAAAATTATCACCTAGAAGTGAGTGTTTTCTGCTTTATTCTTAAAATTCATTGATAAACATAATGGATTTAAAGTATAAAATTTTAAATCAGGAAAAGGGCTTTTTGAAAATATAGAAAGAATGAACTGCATTAAAAACTAAAATTTTACAACTTTTACTGTTTTAAAGTCGAAGAAATTTTCATTTTAGTTCACAAGTGAAATTACTTTAAAATTTTCAAACTGCCAGATGTCTCATTTTTTTAAAAATCTTCTATACTGGTGCAAAAATAGCTACAAATTGAGCTTGATAAAAAATATATAAAGTTGTGAACGTTGGGAATAAAGTATTAAAAAACGAACTTCGTTTCTCATTTTCTACGCATGAGTAAATTTAATGACTTCTGAAATATAACAATTGCTTAGTTAATTATTTTTAAGCATCATGAAAGAATATAATAAAATTAATGCAAAAAAGCTTTTAAACGACCTTATTAAACTGACTAACTACACCAGATTTCATCGAAAATATATAGAAGGTGTGATTGTATCTCTAACTACTTTTTAGAGGTCAAATTGATAAATTTTATCAAAAAAATTACAAAAATGTAGATTTATATGACAAATTTCGCTAGTACCAACATGATCAAAAAATTTTATCTTCATGTTAAAGGACCACCAGACAAATTTGAACAATATGAAGACAAGTGGATATTGTGACATAGATGAATTGTGATTTGTTTGAAAAAGTTGGCGATATATTTATTTCTTTAAATTCTGTGCGTTAACGTATCCACTTATTAGTTCTTTGATCCCAAAAAGTCTGTGGCTGAGTCTTCTGAGTTTAGTTTTGACAATATATTGAATTATTTTCAAAGATAAGAGGTTTTATAATCTTGGGAAATAATATCATACCTAATAAATAACATTTTATCGTTAATTGCTTATTTTATTTGGGACTTTAAAGCTGTTGATATATTTGGAGTGTTGAACAATGGTAAATCTGACGGATGTAATTTCCCCTATTTCTAAATCAATTTAAATCTTGGAGCATTACCTTTTTACGTACAAAAATTTCAGAATTATACCTGCCAATTTTTTATTATTATTTTCGCGAATTATAATATTCTTACGAATATAATTCCAAAGTGTAACAACCTTAATTATTCAGACTAATTTGAAGTGTGTTTTGGCCTGAAAACCAATCAAGTTCTTTAAAAGTGGTATTTTATAAATTAAAAATTTATATCCAAATAAAAATTTAGTGTGAAGTTATTTTTGAGTCTGAAATTAAGTTACATCTAATCACAAGTATTTTTAGTCTCAAAATTACCAATAAGTTTAGAAAATAACCATTCTTATTTAAAATCATTTATATTATCATAAAATTAATGAGAAGATCTGTTGGTTTATAAAATCTTAATTTTGGACCATGATTCGTCTACATTTGGCACAGAGTTATTTTTAACTTTTAGAAAATTAAAATTTAGACACGAAAAAAGTTAACTCGCCGTATATCCACTTTATGAAATATTGTCTCCATATGCTCTCTATGTTATTAGTTTTGATAATTCATCATTTTGTATGATATTATATTTAAATTTTTGAAATACGACATTATTTTTCAGCGAAATTTTCTTGTTGATATTTTAAAAATTCGTGTCACTTTCCTGTAACACTAAGTGTTTGAGTCAACATTGTGTGCCAATTATTTTTTTCTTCGTTATTTTTGTTAAAGTGTAAGATGTGTCGAAAAATTGTTCAAATCAAAAATGTAATTGTCTCTATTCACGTGTTGAGACAATAGTTTTGAAAATGTGTCATTTTTAAAAACAAACTCAATTTGATAATCTTAAAAATCTATGAAAAACCTAGTTTATATCAAAGAAACTGCAATTTAGAGTGATACCATATTTTACCTTTTCAACCAAAAATATGATTGCATTTCGTCTTCACCATACTTTTTTCTGCATAGCCTCTTTCAACATTTTTCCATAGGATGAATTTCTGTTTTCAAATTAGTTTTGAGATTTAATACGCCTTGACTTTTTAGATTTTCAATCATAAACAATATAGCATGGCCTATTTGAGATGCGTAGAGTAATACTAGATTAACAGTTATTGTAATTGGTAGCAGCGGTCAGAAAATGGACCACATGAAAACGAAGACTTTGGACGAGAGGGAATACATCGAAGAATGGATATTTTACTTTGAAATAATAGCTGATGAAGATGGCTGAGGCAACACAAAAGGTGTATCATTATTTCGGCTTAACTCAGAGTTATGTCTTTCGACGGATCCGAAAAATTGAACTTCGTAAAGGAAAAACCAAGCCATATATAAAATACAGAAAGTTAATAGCGCTCCTTAAACCTGATATTTAAGTTTATAACATTTCGTCGGCATTCGTGAATCACGAAAATCTTCGAATATGTCCAGGCCAAAATGCATAAGATTTTGCTCATAAAGCTGAAGATATTCTGATTGCCGAACTACCTAGCTTTTCGAAGGGCGATGTTGAATACCTTTTTCAACAAAAACTTATCAACTCGCAATCAGAATCGGTATCAACTACATTAGACTGCTTGGTTATTTACCATTTACGATAATGATCGAAAGGGCTCGAACAATAATTTCTTCAAAGAAAAATCCAGTGATGAAAAATAATGATTTGTTTTCTGCAAACAATGAATATGTGGAGGTAAATACTGAAAATTACGAGTATTTTAATGCTGTAAAATATTGTTCCTTTCTGTATAGAAAAATTGTTGAGCTTATAAAAAAGATTAAAAAGCTGAAAAAACAATCGTGAAGGCAGATGTCAAAAATGCGGAAAATCTAACAACTTGACCAAAAATTGTAAACCCCACACCACACCTCATGACTAAAATGCCGCCGAATCAAAGTTGATTGTTTCAAAGTATCGCAAATTTAATTAAAATGTTCAGTCTTAGATCTTATTCTGAGAAGAATTATTTTTGTACTTTTATACAAGTACAAATTTTTGTAGAGTATACATCAATTTGGATGACAATAATCATAATCTATTTACACTCTTTGAAACTGGAGCTAGTTTTTGTCTTATTAATCACCAGTTTTCTTTGGATTATTCTCGGGAAGTTTCCAATGTGTTTTTTGTCGACTAACGGTCAGACTATAATGTCCAGAAAGTGTGAGTGTTTTACTCCGTTTGTTAGATAATTATTTCAAGTGGAATGTTCACTTTGTTGATAACCTTAGCTGCCATATGATAATCGAAAGAGACGTTTTTAAAAACTTTTGAATCAACATAGACTTGAACGCTTCTCCTTTTGTAAGATTACCATCATAAAATGTTTCGAATGCTTCCAAAATATTCCCTTCGAACGACCTCCCTAACGTAGTTAAAACATCTATTATGGATATCGTATCAAAACACCATTCAGTATTCGCAACTTCTAACACCGATATCGGATTTACGACGGCGATCAAGCATGACACTGTAACAACAAGCGAAATTCACACCAAAACCAGCCCATATCGACTTCCCGTCCATCTTAAGAGTGAAAAGGAGAGACGACTAAATGAAATGTTTGCTTGTAAAATCATAGGCACGCGCAATAGTCAGTGGTTGTCGTCAGCGCTTTTTGTCAAGAAGAAAAATGGAACTTATTATTTATGTATTGATTTACGAAAGCTTAAAATAGTAACCTTTCGAGATCAATATACGCTTCCACTGGCCGAATAAATTTGTGAAAAGTTATCAGGGCTAAATCTTTTTCATCATTAGATCTCAAACCCGCCTTCTGACAGGTGGCTTAGAAGATAGTGCAAATATTAAAACTGCTTTCTCCTCCGCCTCAGGTATGCCAGTGTATCGTTTACGAGTTTTGCCATTCGTCCTCACAAACCTCCCGTCAACGTTCCAAAACTTAATGGATACTTCTATGAAAGACACACAAGGATATTTATGCTACCTGGACGATATACTTATTTTCGCAAAAACGATAGAGGACCACAGTATGATCCAAGAAAAGGTTCTTCGAATATTCCCGGAACACGGAATCAAGCTAAAAGCGGATAAATGCAAATTTACGTGGGCAGAAATAACTTATTTTGGTTTTACAATTGCTCAGAATTCGGTTAGGACCTGTCAAGGAAATATTGATGGATTAATAAATTGGATAACTCCCATAAATCCAAAACAGTTATCATATTTTCTAGGCTCAATGAATTATTTTAACCGATTCATTTAAAAACTTTTTAGCGGTTGCAAAAGCTTCATAATGACTCAAGAGAAAAAGTATCCCCAGGGTTTTGAATAAAATATGCGAAAAGGCCTTCAAGGAATTGCTCAAAATGCTTGATTTTATTGAACGGATCGGGATTTCAGACCATGACGTTCCATTGTAATTTACGACGGACGCTTCGGGCACTGTAATGGGAATTTGTCTTTCATCAATCAGAGATGGAATCGATACACCAATTGCTTTTGTAAGCCAGTCTTTGAAATCCTCACAACAAAATAACTCAACCATACATAAGGAGTGTTGGGGTATCATTTTAACAGCACGTGATTTCCGCCACTTCCTTTTGGCCACAAATTTATTCTACCAACGCACCATAATCCTCTTACATATCTAAAATCGAGCGTTGATTTGAGGTGTACCCGAACACGGCGGGCTCAAGAACTGGAGGAATATGAATATGATCTGGAGTAAATTTCGGGAAAAAACTTATGGGCCGATTTCCTCTCTGGTTCGCTTGCTGTTTATGAATCATTACCTAACTTTAAATTTCAATTAGAGAAAAAGAAAGAAGAAAAAATTGTGAGGATTATCGATTGTATTAGGAGCTAAAATGGAAAATCACATTTAAGTAAGAGTTTCATTGACAGAATTTTGTGGTTTTCAGGAATAACAGAGATTATTCCAGTGGTTCCGATGAACCTGCATCGGCATTAATTTGAACAAGTTCATGGTAATATCTTATCCGATTTCGGCATGGAAAAAAGTTTTATTATTTATTTCTCCTTATTTTTGGAAAGATAGGAAAAGTAATTATTATGCATGGACTGCAATCTGAACAAGAGCATAAATAATATCACAAGAGAACCACTCATATCTATTGATCGTTGAAAGAGTTTCTCAAGATAGAATATCGATTTTACTGGCCCTTTAAACACAACAAAATATGATAATAAATGCATAATTTTTGCAACTGAAGTGTTCACCAAATGGGTCGAAGCCAAAGCCATCCCATCACAAACGGCAGGCGAAGAGGCAAAATTCATAATAGAGAACATCATATACAGGTTTAATGTTCCAAATCAAATACATACTGACCAGGAGACATAATTTGAATCCTTTTCGATCCAACACTTATGCAGCTCTTTGGGTTTTCTTAAAATACGTCGTACATTCTCCCACGCAATTGGCAACGACAAGAAGATAGATCTTATGGTAAAATAAAGGAAGCGTTGGGGCAAACCGTCAATTCCTACTACAACGATCTTTGCGAACATCTGCATGCTATATTGCGGTTAATCAGATGCGCAAAACATAGTTTAACTGAGGTCAACCAGATGGTGGTGGTATATTGAATCGAAACAAAATAGCCTGAAGATACAAACACAGGAGTGATCAAATAAGAAAGAATTATCCCATTTACGTTCAATATTTGTAAAAAAAGAACAGGCTAAATTGAAAGTTAGCCTAAAAAGAGCAGAGATGATGACAAGAGGAAACAAAAATTCCATACGATTCTAACTAACATCAACAGTGGTCTAAAGCAGGGGTGGCCAACCCAAATGAGCCTTCGGGCCATTTTGGAAATTTATCATAAACTCGCGGGCCGCATAAAAATTTATATGTCATTCATAAGTGATAAGACGCTAATAAAAATGAAATTAAACAAAATTAAATAATATTACTCAAAAACACAAAGTAAAAATTATATTAATAAAATAATTCTCACAAATTTAATTTATTCAATTAATGAGATATTTGCTTTTCCATGCTCTCACTTAACTTCTGCAGGTCGATATCTATTCTTGTATTTGCACATCGTAATTGGTTTTGTAGATTTTCGTCCGTCAAACTCGAACGTGATTTATGTTTAGTAAATTTCATTTTCGAAAAAAATGATTCGCAGATATAAGTTGATCCAAATGCACTTACGACTTTTTGTGCCAGATTTCTCAAATTTGAAAATCTTTCTCTTGTGATATAAATGTTATAAAAATCAAGCTTAGATTTTGATTCTTCAAAATTTGTCTTAATTCGTTATTGCATTGTAAATCAATCAACTCCATCTGGATATGTTCTGGGACCGACTCGACATCGACATAAAAAGGAGATGAATATATTTCAAATATCTTATTGTATTTGTGTAAATTAGCAAAGCGACTTTCAAAGGCAACTATAAGTTTTCCGATTTCTTGTGCATATTTAAAATAATTGTTATTTCGTTGATTTTTCATTTCTTTTAACAATGGAAAATGCTGAACGTTATTATTTTTCAATTGAGATTCGAATAGTTGAAATTTTCTTTGAAGTGCTTTGATATGATTGAACGCATCTACTATTAAATTGTCTTTTCCTTGCAATGAGACGTTTAATTGATTGAGTTTTTCAACAATATCCACTAAAAAACATAAATCCATTAACCACTCATCCATCATCTTTCAGTTCGGGTATTGGTCTTTGCCTGTCATTCATAAACTCATCAATTTCTTGCCGAAGCTCATAGAATCGTTGTAAACATTTTCCACGACTTAACCATCTAACTTGACTGAAATATATTATGTCTCCGTATTCAGAATCCATTTCATTCAGAAATTCTTTAAATTGTCGGTGAGAAAGTGCATGCGAACGAATGTAATTCACTGTTTTGATTACTACATTCATTATATGATTCATTGACAACGTTTGGGCACATAAATTCAGTTGATGAATCAAACCGTGGATAATAAATAAATCATCTTTCTTAACACGATTTTGAATATCGTTCATGAATTCCTTTTTATCTAGTAGTAATTTCACAGCTCTTTTTTTCTTTACCGATCATAGCAGGTGCGCCATCAGTTGATATTCCTGCAAGGGTATCCAAATTCATATTATTCTCATGTAAACATCTTTCGATGGCATGGAAAATATCTTCACCTTTTGTTGTATTCTTCAAACTTACCATGTTTAACATTTCCTCTGTTATTTGAAATGATTCATTTACTCCACGAACAAATATTACAAGCTGCGCTGTATCTGATATATCTGTGCTTTCATCAAATGCCAATGAGAAATATTTAAAATCTTGAATTCGTTCACGTAGCTTGATGATAATTTCATTTGAAATATCGTTTATTCGACGACAAATCGTTTGCCGGGAAAGACTCAGATTTGAAAATGATTCGAAATTTGTCTGGATAAAGAGTTTTCGCTGCAGCTTCTAAACATTCCTTGATGAATTCTCCTTCAGAAAACGCTTTCATTCTTTTTGCAATCAAAAGAGAAATAGAATAACTTGCTTTTACAATTCGGTTTGGTTGTTGTAGTGACAGACGAAACATTTTTTGTTGAGATTTTAACTGTGATTTAAATTCTTTGAGTCTAGTTTCTTTAATCTCTTTATCGAATTTTATATAATCACAATGTTTCGTTTCGTAGTGTCTTTTAACATTGTATTATTTGAATACAGCAACGTGTTCTGGACAAATTAAACAGATTAGCTTTTTATTTTCGAGTATAAAAAGTATTTTTCTTCCCACTCTTCGCTATATCTTATGTTTTCATCTATTATTGTTCGTTTTTTAGAATGGATGCTGAAATTAGAGGGGGATGGAAAATTTTTTTTTACTTTTTTCCGTTGAAAATAAACGTGTTTATAAAAATGCTAAAACTCTGCGGGCCGCGGGCCACGGGTTGGCCACCCCTGGTCTAAAGTATAAATAAGGAGACAAAGTGTTCATTCCTAATCGAGGCGTAAATAAGTTTAGCAGAGGATTTGATGAACCATTCACCGTTTAAACAGAAAATCATCCTACCTGCCTGATCAAGACAGTTTATGTCAAGAAAACGCTTGGAAAGTTCACGACATTCGACTTTTTTTTAGAGCTTCGGGAGGCTTTGGAGCCTCAAACTTACCATCCGGAAATGAGGGAATGGTATGTTGCATGAAATATTGAACGTGGTTAGAGTAAGAGTAAATCAACAGTTATTTTAACCAAAAAAAGTTGTGAAGGTAGTTGGCATCGCACACCTAAATATTATGGTATGATCGTTAGTTTTTTCAAACAAATAACTATTTTATCAGTATATAGAGATAGATCATGGTTATATAAATCTCTCATTTATCAATTTCAACAAACATAAAAAATATTCAGGGAAACAACAACAATGGGTTTATTTTGAGCTCGCTAAAAGTGTTTGGTTCAATTTGTTTTTGACAGTGTTCGGAGTTCAACTCGAAAGATATTTATTTCGTAGCTTTTAATCTTCAATCGACTTTAAAGATGGTCTACCTGTATTAAACCATTGTAGAACAAGCAGATATTTGACATATCTTTGTGGTTTTTCATACATACACAAGGAGGCTCATTTTAATGCACGAGTTGAATTATAAACATAGAATAATTTTTAATTTTTTATCATCTAAGTTTAGCAGGATATTTACTCTTAAGAATCACTTATTCAGCGTTTTATTTTCAAAGAATGTGGGAGTTATTATTTTTATGATGACGAAATGCATAAATATTTGGTCGAGATCTGTTATTATTCAACCAAAGTTCAAACTCTAGGTTTATAATTTTTTAAGGTGATCTATTTAATCTAAGAGAAAGGAAAAACCATAAAATCAATGAAAAAAATTTTGAGGAAACAACATGGATATGTCAAAGATTGTGATGCATTAAACTCCGCCTTTTTTCCCTTTATAATCTGTATATGGAAAATTTGTAATTTTTCATAAGTAAAATTCTCGATTTTCATTTGAAAAATAAAAAAAATTACTCTTCAACAGATCAGATTGAATTATGTTCCCTTTTTATGTTACAGCGTTCGTATGCCTTTATTATTTAAGAACTGGAGAAAATGTTAAAAAATATATATTTTTGACATAATATAAGTTTATTTCAGAATTTTTAAATGCGGGAAATTTTAATACGTAGAATCAGTATGAAAATTTAAACGTTATGAGATTAATAGGTGTCTCAATAGGATAACGATAAAAGTTAAATGGTAAAAATTTTTATTCATCAAATTAAAGTTAAATATATAAATTGATTTTGAAGTGAATGCAAAAAATTGTTCAGTGAGAAACTTTACTGTTGTCAAATTAATATTTTTCAATAACTTATAAGAATAATAGAATTTGAAAGTAATTAAGAATTATGTAAAAGAAGCAAAATTGTGAAAGAACATTAACGTTCGATAAAACCTGCTTTTATTTATTTTTAGGCCGAAAATAGCTAACAGACAATACTTAATTCCAAAAGAATAAAATGCCATTGATAAAAGAGCAAAGTAAAATAAGAATATGTTGTGATACCTTTTCAAATTTGATTTCATACTTAGAATACTGTTAGATAAATAAAAGTATAAAGTAAAAGACCTGTTTACATACAATTTTTACAAGAATAATCTATCCTTTTTTCATATTGGCTGCAGTATTCAAAAGTCAGTATTCTTGAGAAATTTTTGTTAAAGATATGAAAGAATACTGATCAAAAATGCTCAACTTAACTCTTTGTAAATCCCACAGAACTTTTTTTATTAAAACAATCATCAAAAAGAAGCATCTAAACAAACGCTCTCTTTACCTGGTTAAAATGTGTATATAATATAAACTTATTTTTTAATATTAAAAATTATATTCTTTTTCATCTTTAGGTCTGAATATTTTAGGGAATAATTAAATAATAATTTAAAGTGGGAGCTTACGCTTGCGTACTCCTGTGATATAAAAATGGCCGTGTTGTTCTTTTTACTTAATTTAATGATATCCAAGATTATTTTATCTTCTGATAATGTGTCTTTGGTCGGCTTTAAACACCTATCAACTACTCAATTAGTGGAGAAGCAAGAATTTCAAGTAATTTACACAATTTTCAATGTTGGAGAATCTGACATTTCAAGAGTACTTTTGAAAGACGAATTACTTCCACCAGAAAATTTTACTGGTTCAAAAATGGAATCGTTTCGATGGGCTTCCATTCCATCGAAACAAAATGTAACTGTCAGTATCACGATGGTTCCTAAAATTCCTTGCTATGCAAATATATCATTTGCAACAATTACATATCGAGTAATCGGTGATGCCCAGAACAGAGTAAATATATTTTGAGAATTAGGTTGCTCAAACTAACCCAATCGGCTTAGTGTCAGTTATACCTTTGAATGAGCATCTTAGGAATGAATCATCGCACCTTGTAAAAACATATTTAATTTTAGTTTGGGTGGATTGTCGTGTATTGTCTGATACTTCCTTGTTTTTTAATTCCTTACGTTAAATTAATGAACGTAAGGTCTATGCTTAAAGCACCAAAAAAATCTATTAACTTAAAAACAGAATAAACGTTAGTTTTCGTGACTTATCGTTACTAATGGTGATTTATAAATTTGCTTTGATGAATCGATTTCGGTCTGTTCTTCGTTTGAACTCTTTAAAGGCATTCAATTCAACTAGCACTCCTAAGCCTAAAACTGGAGGCCAGGATAGTTCCTCTCCTGATCCTTACGCTCCTTTTCCAAATAACGTGAATCCAAAAACTGGGGAGGTAAATGGCCCAAAAGGCCCTGAGCCTACAAGATACAATGACTGGGAAAGAAAGGGGAGATGTATTGATTTTTGAATAAAAACAACACGTGAACTTTAAAATAATTGATATTTTTGAATCACTTATTTTTTATCATGATAAATCTTTTAAAATTAATCGAGGTTGACACTTCATAACCACGAAAGGTGGGTTGTTTTTTATGAATATTTAAGGAGAGTCATAAACATTCGTATTTTTGCAAGGAATCAACATTTTAATTTTTATAATGAATTTTGCATTTTAAAATTATCATACTGATTATCATTCAAGCAGTGATAGAATGCTAAAAGGTTGACTTCGTTTTGCCTTACCTTAAAACAAAAATTTAGATTATAAATACCTAAGCTTGGAATAATTTTTTTTGGAGATAGCAATTTAAATCATACATTTTATAAATTTACGGTTTTCGATAAATATTGAAGGTCTATCATTAATAGGATACCAACATCAAACGTTTCTTGTCTTGATAAACTCGTATTTTAAGAAAATTAACTTTTCATCATTAAATTGCGTTCACGTTTGATTCATAATGACATTTAATTAGGTTAATGTATTAAGATTGTGCAATAAGTATTCAACCGAACATTTTGCATATTAATTATTATTATTTTCTTTATTCATAAAAAGTAAATTTTGAAATAGTCATTTGTTGAATGGAAAATCCCAGATATGAGCAATAATCTTTGTGTATTTATTGGTTAAGTTTCAATAAATTTCTGTGAAAGCCTCATAAATTAACACTTTAACAAATAATTATTGATGTTTACGCAAAGAAACACGTTGGTGTTCACCTAGCATAAAAGTTAATGCTTAGTTATGATCCTTATTCAACAACTTATAAAATATGAAAGTATTTTCTAAACTTTATATATTCTTGTTAGAGACCTTATGATCTGTGAATATATACCAATTTTGTGAAGATTGAACCTGTTATCTGATGATAACAGATTTTTGGAAAAGAGAATAATTTGGATATAATTTTAAGTTGTCGAATAATATTTTTAGACATTTCAAGGTTTAAGTTTCTATGAGTTTCAAGCTTTTTGACACAGCCTTCCAGATTGTAAAGTTGATAATATTTCTTCATAAAGTTTTCCAGATAAGTATAAACAATTCATACCTATGGAATACTAAAAAAAATTATCTTATAGCCCTTAAACCAGCCTTTAAAAGATCATATTATGAGACAAAAATATTTTACAAAAAATAGTAAATTTTTGTTTAAAATTTTAGAATAAATAAAATCGTCAAACTTCGCTGATTAAAATGGATAATTCGGCTAATTGTGTTACAAAGCGAAAAAATAGGTAAAAATTACATTTTCGTCCCAATACACAATTGAAACTGTCATAACTATGATATTAAATATTTTCATATTAATCTATTTTTCTTTAAAAATTCATAAGCCCGGATTAGGTGTGGTATCAGACGTATTCTGTCTTTTATTAGTTAGGTTAAAAAGACATTTTAAAGGCGCGGTTTAAAATATAATAAGTAGTGATTTTTATTTGATGAGGTATTGTGTAACCGCGCAGAATTTTTTCGGTTTTTAGTTTTAGGTAACTTAAAATTTATACTTTTGGTGAAAAAATTAAATTAAAATTTATCAGGATAGAGCAATCTAAATGTTAACTTCAATTATGGCTCCTATTATAATACCTGAAAGCTTATCATAGTCTCACGAATTTCTTACTGCGCATATCCATTATAGCAATTATATTTTTGTTGTGGGAATCCAAAACTTCTAAAATATAAGGTAAAAATTAAATCCGAAATTTTCGCTGTTAAAATTCTATTTCAACATAAAAATCAGTACCAGAACTTCCCTTATACGTGAGTTTGAAGCGGAGGTTACTTAAACAAAATCATAGTTAGTCTTCAAAAAATAAATTTTGATAAAAACAACAAAAAAGAAAACTCACGAACAGGAATTGATTGAAATATTTTCAGAAAATAAAATTTCTATTGAGAATTTTTAATTCGAGAAAGTAAACCAGAATCCTATATGTATCAGGGTGAACTCGATAATATTTGTTATTTTCCATACTTATTAATTTTAAATATGAGTAAATTTCAAGAAAATCTATTTTAATTATAAGTAACAAATTATAGACATTTCTACCACTGCGCACCATCGTGACGGTACGCTGATCAAGGATTAATTTTACCTTGGAATAGTCACTCTCGAATTGTGGATCCTGACCCAATGGATTATTTTATTATCACCTTCTAGGGGTTGCCTAACAATCACGGGTGTGTGGAATTTTATATTCTCAACTTATGAAAAAAATTAGTTTTCATCGTTGGTAGTTGCTGGTTGATAACTATGATTACCCATCATGGATATATCAATGATACTGTTAAATCAGGAGAATTTCAAGCATTTTAACGTTCTTAAGTTGATTATTTGTCGCTGTTTCGAGAATGGTCCTTGAGACATTTTTACGTTCCGTACTGATAGCCCAGGTTAAGGATTGATACATTTGCGGGCTGAATTAGAATCAAACATTTTTCTTATAAGAGGTCAGAACAACCTTTTCACAATCCACGTCTTTTAGCCATCCTTAAACATCATTATTCATTATGGCATCTACTACCCAAAGAACAAACACCCCAAGGTAAGGGTGCTGAAAGGGGGCGTACTTGTACGTAAGCTTTCTTCAAAATTAACCCCCATAGGTTTACCTCATGGCACTTAATCGTGTCGTGAAGTACTCTAAGAGCAGAAAATAAAGTGACGATAACGTTTGTTTTTAGTTTAATAGTTAGGAGGAAGTGAGAGTCTGAAAAATTTTAACTCAATTTAGATAACATACGTCCGAAAATTACTTTAAAGGGTTTCAAATGTTTTTTCTTGTAAAAGTGATTGTGCTTTAAAAAGCGGAACTGAGGCATGAAATATGTTACACTAACAAAACATATCCGCCTTCTACCCTTCGTAGTTTGTGGCCCTCGGGGTGAATATACCGTTTAAAAATCCTACGATAGAAGAAGATTTGCTATTTTCAGCAGTTAAAAAAGTTTTAATCATGATCTAAGTTGATATTTATTCTTACTCGGTTGTAATTTGCTTATTTAATGAAAATATATACGGAAGAATAGCTGGAATGTCAACTTCAATTATTTCTCAGTTAATATGAGAATGAAATCAATTATAATTTTTTACATTTAGCATCTAGTTTGATGGACCTCCAGGTTTTATAAGATTGTTCTCAGCTACTTGTTTAAGTAAGACATCTTAATCAGTTTATTTTTCACACTCCCTTTAAAACCGAAAAAAATAAAAAATTATGTCTTTGAAGCAACTGATTCATTTCTAAAAGGTGTCATGAGTTTCTTAGGTAGGTTTCTGGGATGGGGCTCCAATATGTTGATCTCTGTCTAGATTTTAAGTTTTGATTCAGATAGTGTCACAAAGAATTAGTTAGACTACCTGTATGACTAATCTATACATATCGGTCACAGAAGTTTCAAGTAGTTTTGAAAAGCAAATGTTGAACACTCTTCTGTTTCAGAAAGCTTTTACTTATGTTGGATGAGTCAAATTAATGATATGTTATTTCCCACCTACGTTAACTGATTATAAAATGGCAATGTTTGACAGTTTGTTTTTGATTTCCGTGATTAAATTAAAACTTTTATTTGTCAGTAGAAGTTCATAATTTCGAAAAATATTCCAATGGATAAAGTAAGTTACATAAAATAACATAGGTGGTTGACATTTTATGAATTAAATTTATTTGTTATACATCCATAACAAAATTTCTCGATGTGCTAAATAGATCAGACCCTTCAAAAAATATTTCGGCATAGGTTGAAAAATTGACAAGGATAGTTGTTTATAAATTCTAAATATCTTCCTTTCTTCATAAGTAACGCCATTAAATCTGACAATGGACTAATTATAATATTTTATGCGAATGAACACGACTCTTGAATTACTTAAAAATTTTAAAACTTAAAATATGTTCTAAGTTTTCGAAATTTACATAAATATAAACAATGGTACTAAATTTATTGTAAAAAGGAAATTTTTAAAGGTTTTAACCGCCACAACACATGGAATATTATATAAAATGGTCGCGACACAAAAAAGGTTGCAAAGCTTCTCTAAACCTTTAAAAGTTGTAAAAAAGCTTCCAGTTTCCAATAAAGTCAATATTAAAAAGTTAAGGCTGCTCTGAAGGTTTGGATATGAGGTAAAATTTCAGGTTATTGCTAATATCCACATTCCTAAAACCAGTTATGTCTAGGGAAGCCGGTTTAGCAAGACTGTTTGGTTAAAAATCATATAAAGATCGATCTTTCCTGGTTGACATATGCATACACTTATTTCGTTGAGAATTCCTTCAGATTTGATTTTTCCAGAATTAAAAATAATTTTATTACAATCTGATGATAAATGTAAAGGATAATTTTACACGTTAAACATTTTAATATCAAATAATTAACAATAATAAATATTAAATTTCTATTTATCTTTCAAATTATGTATATACTGGTCAAAGGAGACTTGCAGTTCTTAAAAATTAAATGAGAGTAAAATGCTAAACTTTGATGGTAATCGAGCATAATTAAATATTTTTCGGAATTAAATGGAAATTCTGTTATGCTATTTTTGGTGACGTGTCAAATTGCAAACCTCGAAATAGCAAAATATCAAGTAAGACCAGTGAAAAGGCAAAATATGTCATAAATTAATTCAAAGATTCTTACGGTATCCTCTAGATATTGTGTCTGATGCAGCTTAGACCATGAATATATATCTACTTTCCAACCTCCTTGATCTTCCTCAGCCTAGGTTCGCATTGGCTAGTCCCTACTGGCAGTAAGCTGCTGCTTCTTATCGCAGATTATTGATAATATTTAATTTGAAATTGTTTATAGGAAGGTTACTCCTCCCTCCGCCGCCATATGTGTTATCATAAGCATTCTTTGGTACCAAAATTATTTACCTCATATCTATCTCAGAGAGTGCTTAAAACCGTGTTTCAAAAAATACTCTGAGATACAGTATTAGGTGTTTAGCTATTTATACCAGTTATTTAGGTTCAGTTCCACAGTCACGGGACTTTCATTCAACGTTGGTCCTGGGAGTTATCCCTTCAAATATAATCATTTTCACTATTAACATTGTATCACCGGTTTTTATACCCTGTTCGTACCCATTCTATTTTAGTCACAATGACTGTTACAGTCATTGTTGCCCATCTGCAATGTATATGTATTAAGTAAATTTATGAAATCGAGTATGTTTTCTTCATGTCTTCCGGAACATTCTTTTATACACATCAAAATAAAGAGGATAAATTTGAAAATGAGTTTTATGTTCATTTCAACAGCTTAAAACAGGAAATTGTTATTTCCATCAATATTATTCGAAAATATCCGCTCGTTAAACAGAAATTCGATTTTATATATTTTATCTAGTTCTGGTTTCACATCATTTTAAGACACAAAAAAACCAAGTAACTTACATGAGCAAGCACGTTTGTTTCTCTTTTGGGATTATTTTGTTTCATATACTTTGAGAATTTTTGTAAAAATTTTTAATGTTCGCTTTTATCTCAACAATTATGGTGAATATGGGATTGTAATTTTGTCTCAGAACTAACTAAGATAGCTACTCTTCGATGTTCTCTGAATGTGCAATGAGGAAGAGGATTGCAATTTAAGGTGAGAAATTAATGATTTCCCCTCGTAGCCAAGACATGAAAATACTCGAAATATCAAAGAAAAAGAAGAATGTAAATCTTTTTCACTGTAAAGTTTTTAAACGAACAAAATAAATGTTGAATTTTACCCTGATCGTTTTTTTGAGACCTGTAATTGAAACAGGTTGTTTGGACATTTATATTGGAGTAAGGGTATATTTTATGAGACTCGAGCTGTGCAGAAAATTAGGAAAGTCTTTTGATTTTTCATCTAAAAATTCATAACTTATGCTTTTCTGCACACTTGTGGAAAGAATAGCGAGATGGTTGAGCTGAAAAATACTATAATTTAAATCAGATTTTATCAAACTGTCTTCACAATCGTGGTGAAGACTAGTAGTATAAGTTTTTGTTGATTTTTTACAACTAAGCCTTTGAAATATGGCGCAAGATCTCAATAAGTAATTCTTGAAAATATATGCCGGCTAATCGTCAAATTTTCTTCCCCCTCCGATATAATGTAATTGGCGCCAAAAGCTATGAGACGCTAATTCAAATTAATGATAGCGCGAAGCTGATTAACTTCAACTCGAGAATGAATTTTATTTTTTCATTTTTCTTTGAAAGGATAGATCCGGCGTGGGAAAAATCAAGTATATATCTTATTTATTTAGTCAAAATAGAATATAGAAGTTGGAAAGTGGGTGAAAATTCGAAAGTTATGATGAACAAGAATACAACGCTAAATAATTACCTGGGGACTTTGTTCGAAAAATCCGAAAAAACTCTGTCAGCGTGGATTATTCACAAAAAGGGATTTTAAGGTTGATTTCTACAAAAATCTGTTAAAGAAGAAACAAAACCACACCATCACCACAAATCTTTCAAAGGTTTTCTTTCACCGTATCATTAGTTCAAACTATTTTTTCCAATACTGGTGAAATTCTAATACAACTTGAAGGAATAGCATTTTTCAAAGGCGACATCATCTGAAATGGAGAATCAGAAGGGAATACCCTTTAAAAAATTTGGGCCATTTTGGTATTATTTAAAAAACACAGAATCATAAAAATGGCAGATATTGAGTTGTTTCAAGACATTGTAAATTCATTTCATCACATCGAAATAAATGTCACTAATTTATATATTGGAAAATATCAAAGTCATTTAAAAAATAAATATAACCCAGGTATCTGTACTAAGAACAACTTTAACCATTCAAGATTTTGTGTTGTTCTGCACCAGAACTGTAAATGTATAAAAAATATGATTTGCACAAGTAATTTTTAAATTACTATAGAGATTATTTAAATTAAAAATACTTCAAATAAATTGGCTAGAGTTATTGTTTTTATATGGATATGTACAAATGAGAAAAACCAAACATCTTTGAGTCTCAAACACAAGGAGGCAGCAAAAATCTTAATCGTGATTGATGAAAAGGCTGACAATATTTTTTACAGAACAATTTTCATCAATAGTGAGACGAAAATTCAAGATTTTAATCGACAAAAAATCACAATCCTCTACCGTCTTTCACATATTTGTTGTAGAATCAACCGATACCATATATCAAACGGTCTACTCATAATTGAACAACGAATGTATTGCCAGAGTGCACGATTCAAAAATTAACTGGTTTGATCGTATAAACCTCTCAGTGCGACACCCAATAAATGATAATTCGATTCTGAGGAGCTTCATATGGATAAATCAACCATTACGAGTGACTAAGAAGATAGTTACCAGGTTTTCAAATCAAACGATCAGTACAAAAATTATGAGTCGAGTTAAATCAAAAAATAAAATAGAAATGTTTTTTACTTATGGTGAATATTGAAGAGGTTACTTAAGGATGCTGATATGTTAGAAATTCTTCATAAATCGCAGTTGACAACTCAAGTTGTGAATCAAAAGGTTTTCATAATTCAACAGCAGAAACTAAGAATACGTGATTTTAAATTTAATTAAAGATTAATGAATTTATTAGAGATTTGAAAACAAGCCATTAGTATGCCATGAAACGTATTAATTCGAAAAATTCAAAAGTAGGATAAAGATATGGGCAGGAATATCAGGTGAAAAAATCAAAGGCTACCTCTCGATGGCATATTTTTTTGAACTTCAGAAAATTCCAGATTCAGATTATAAGAAACAAAATTCAGCTCTTTTTAAAGTATCTTTCACGTTCATTACTCAATAAAAATATCTTGATTTATTCAAAATTGTGCTCTACGCAGCTCGCTTAAAAACTGCAATAATACCAGCTAATCTAGAAGCTATATTGGATAAAAATGAAGAATTGAGACGATAGATTTTTACTCAATTAAATAGATTCGCTCATTGTCGTTGATAATCAAACAATGAAGTTAACTTAAATATGGCGCTCTTAAACAGAGTAACGCACAGATTAGTATTTTCTCTATTCTTGACTTACATATGGAATTTATAGTTAGCGCCTGTTGAATTATAGAAGCAAACATACTTTTGTTTCTCACTTATAAAGAAGATAAAATGAATTTTTAAAAGAATTCAAATTTTCACTTAAATTGAGCTATTTGAAGAAAGCATGATATTAGTTTTTGTCCCATCCATTCAGAACAAAAAAATCACAATCAAAAATTCTTATAGACAAAATATAATTGGCTCTTTCAAGAAAAACCGATTTAGCAGCAAAAAAATTTAACATTGGAAACAATGATTGGTGAAAAATAAAAATCGGAAATTAATTTCTGTATTTTCATATTTAGAGAAATTGAACCGTGTAAAAATAAAAATATGCGAACTGCAACAAAATAAAGTTTAAACATAATTTTGATTTACAGAGTGAGGAATAAATCAGAAGACGAGTTAAAAAGCTGGTAAAAATAAATAAGGTTTGAATCTTAAATTATATCAGTTAATCAAATTCTTGATTAACCTTATCGCAAGCATCGATCCATTCATTATATACATCAATTGGTTCTGACAAGTCTTTAAATATAAATAAAACAAATTACGTGAAATTACTGTTTCAAATTGTTCATGGCATAAAGCACACTCTATGGCTCCTTTTCCTCTTTTTGGATCTCATAAATTCAAAAAAATACACATTCTAACTGTGCAACATTCTTCACCATTGCAAAATGGGCAATTAAATACTGTTTCTAATTTTTGTTGAACAGGCTTCTTTTTACCGGTTTTTCTTCGTGATTTTTTTCTAGCCATTTATATTTTACGAGGAGTTACGAATAAATATTGATATGTTGGCGGTTTTTATTCAGGTAAATTTCATCTTTTAAATAAAAAACTGAAAAATATTATGATAATTCCTTGAAAATATTTCATTTTCCGTTTTGATTTTTGTGGATTACTCATCAGTTATTTGCTTCGTGTATATACCATAAGATTTAACTAAGCTTTCTTGACCTTATTTTTTAACTTTTATGTTCAAAAAATTGTTAAAATTAATTTAACGCTTATACTCAACATATAGGTTAATTATAAAATTTAATAAAACATAACTGTGGACAACTCTAGAATATGAAATTAAATAATTATCTGAGACTATTGGATGATTCAAAAAAAGTTATCTGAACTAATGAGAATTGTAATGTGTTTTCGAAAAGAAGCGAAACACGGCCGTTTCTTTGGCACGCGTCATATTTACATGGTAACATTCATGAACATAAGGAAAACCTAAACGACATAATTGAGATATATTAACATTATGGTATTTTCTATTTAGTTTGCTGTATGATTTGTTGATATTTGTTTAATGAAAGCAAGTTATGTAAATTGAGAGTTTTAATGAATTAGCTGGTACAGTTAATTGTACCAAGGCATTTTAAAATATTGCTAAAAAAACTCATAAATCAGTTTTTATAACTTATCAAACTGTTGATACTTTGTCAAGATTGGTATCTAACTCCGGGCCATTTATTATCTGCATATTTAATATGTTTGAACTTTATAAGACTGGATATATGTCACAGGAAATGCGAAATTTACTATTTATGTTGAGTATATTGGCATATTTAACTATTTTAGCCGATAATCTCATTAAAACTATTTAATTTTTATTTCTTTACACCTTTATACCTTTGAATAAGTGTTAAAATTCCTGTTTTGTGGTGTAATCTTTAATAGGGTAAAATACCTGCCAATTCATTTCATAATAAATGGATTATTAAACCAAATAATTTTTCCATATGTGATCGTGAGTTGATTCATCTCCTTGATTATAGTTTCATGACTAAAATCATACAAATATAATGAATTTGGATTTGCGCAATACCTTCATATTTTTAAAACCATGGTTGTGTGCAAGTTTTCGCAGTCAAATTTTGATTTTTATCATTCGATAGGTGGACATAACGTTTACTTAGAATGACCTACAGCTCAAAAATCTGAATGATCTAACTCATGTCAAAAATAGCACAATAATCTTTTTCAATCTGAAATAATACCATTCGATACTTATTCTTTCTAAGTGTATGACCTAACTCGACTTATATGAATACTTCGCGTTTTATGTTAGCAACACCCCATCGAAATTCGAATGCCGGTTAAATTATTTATGGCTTATTCGATTTTACATACATGTGATCTATTGTCTCGTATTTTCAACAGTTATTTTGGTTTTGGTCTCCTTAATTGATTGATGTGCACGATTTCTAGGTCATATTGAAAGTTTTTAAATTGCTTGGTCAAAAGAGAAAAGTTAGTTACGACTGTTCTGCGAAAAAATTCAATAATAAACGCGCGTGCGCTGTAAAATTTAATTATACACGATGTGATGACACTGCTAAATTTGTTAAAGTAATTATCGCCGTATCTGATGTACCTCTTGCAACCTCAGATAAAACTTTCTTTAATTCTGATATATCGTTTATTATTTTTTCTGAGTCTCGATGTAACACAATATAGATGTTCATTCAAAAAGTTTTGTTAGATTTAACAAATTCTAAAAGAGGATGGTAACAAATTGTAATGAAACTAATTTCAAAATTTTGGTATCTCAGTTTTGTGCCTTTAATTATAATCATGAACATGACAAAACTAGACATGTTTAATTCATCATTCAAAAAAGTACGCAACTTTAAGATATAATATGAAATTGATCAGCATAAACTGCATGTTGAATAATAAGACATTCTTGTTAGCAAATAAACTGATCTGCCCGTGTTGATGGTTTAACTTATATTCTTGTTGCTCTTTGACCTGGTTAGTGATTATTTAAGATGACGATAAAACCATGTTTCACAAATAAATATGACTCCAAAACAATCATAATCAAAGTTATTTTTTGATCATAAATATAATCATAGTGTTATAATTTTATCACACTTTTTAATCTTATCCAGTTAGATAGTGGAAATGGTAATAGTTTGCTTGAATCCAAATAAGGATCTTTCGATGGTTGAACTCAAAATAGAGTATCCATTTTAATCTGCTTTAAGTGCTCTTTTAATTTACTTTAAATTTTAATCTTATAAAAATTTGTGATTTTCTTTATCTTTTAAACATTCGTTTGTGTGAGAATACTTCTTTTCAACAACATTGATAAATTCATCTTATTTTATCCATTTATAATTCTTTATTTTTGTCATTGGAGAATTCATTGATGAGAGGTGTTGTATTTTCTATTCTCTTTTGATTGTCATCACAAAAAAGTCAAAATAGTGTTTTGCTTGTTCTGTTTAAAATGTTATAAACTGTAGTTAATTTATGTGTGCGTAACTTAACATATTTTTCCCATGAAAAAACGAGGGAATTTTAGATTTATGATATTCTTAAATTAAAAAAAAATAATTGAAATGGAACACAATTAAGAAAAATAACAATTAACAAAAAAGTGAATCGCTGAAATATCGAATGCGTTGGATTTAATAATACTCATATATGCTAAATATCATCATATTTACATTTTTTCTTTCCCGATGATAAATTAGAGCATATTTTAGATCTAGAAGTCTTCTTGTAACTAATTTTTCATTATCCATTTTTCTGAAAAATAGAATGCGAAGATCTTCAAACAAAGAATTCGACTGAAAGTACTGAGTCCTATCATATTTATAACCTCTATTTATGCTGTTCTTTTTATAAATATCCACACGATTAATCAGATAACAGCCAATAAGTCATTAAAAACTATAATTATTCATTATTTCGGAAGACTTACGTTTGTTCTATAAATATTGGGTGTCATAAACTTTATTGTAAACTTTTTAATTTAAAAATGTTAATCTTTAAACATAAAGTACGTTTATATTTTTATTCTCGGATATACATATTTCAAAGTAATTAACTTCTATGTTCAGTTTAAACTTTTGATGTTTTCCAGTTAGAAATAAAAATGTTCAATTTAGCTTTTGATTGGAAGACAACATACTGAAAATTAAAGCTGATTGTATTAATCAACGGATATTTTTGGAAAGTATTTGTGAACTTCCTAACCTTCATAAATTTAATTTTTGTTCATCAAACAAGGTTAAAGATATGGGAATAATACATGTGAAACTAGTTCCTTTAGCATTGTAACTGGAGTAATTTTAAGGGTGCAAGTTAACAAGAATACCTTTTAAACACCAACTTGTTTGTTAAGACAATAAACCTGATATTATATTTCAAAAAATTTTACTAGCCTCGTTCACCTCAGAAAAAACTAATTGTTGGAATCGTCATTTTAAACATATCAGAGCGTATCTTAAAATAAATTAAATTAAAATGATCATAACATAAAAAAATATGTGAATTGATATTAAAAAATGTAAATAAATGTTGTTAACGTTAATTGTAATTGTTGAGTGTCGACAAACGTCGCATTATTGATGTCAAAATTTTAGCATGAATAATATTTGTGTGAATTACATGCGACGACTTTCATTCAGATTAAAAAAAGATGATTATCCTAATTAATGAATAAAATTCTTCAAGAATTATTATGAATACCAAATTTACAGTATTTAATGGTTTTACTGTTTGGAATTATAAAAAACCATATGTTCGTATCAAGGTTTTGTAAAGAGTCACTTGGCTCACCGTTCGTCGGTACGTTTGTTCCGATTAGAATTATTATAATTCTAATGCAAGTAATATTTTTATAAAATCCTGGTATGCATTTTGCCAAACGTGCTATACACGTATTCAGCACCGGTAAGAAGGTTAAAAATTTATGAAAGGAGTTTAGATTACCAGCTTTATCTTAGTTCATAAAACATTTTCTTACAATGTACTTCGAAGCGATTTGGTTTCTCTAATTCAAGGTTCATTGTAAATTATCGATTCTCACAGAAACTATATCACTTTACTGCAAAATGAAGAACGAAAAATTACTTCTCTTTCCATATAAGTTAAAAATATTCGGCACTTATTTACTTTCCACCCTAAATATAAAAGCGATTAAATTTTATAAAAAATGTTTCAATTAATTTTGATGAAATGACCTACGAAGATTTTTTATCAAGACTCAACAATGAAGAATACGCCATTTTATCTTGTCAAGAATTAGGCCTTTTAACAGTTGAGAAAACATGCTCATGCGGTAGCGTGACAGCTCTTTGGCGTAAAAAAAATTAGAAAAATGATGGCTTTTATTTCAGATGTACGTTACTCATGTAGAAAGGAAGTTAGTTTACGGGAGATACTTTTTTGCGTGTTGTCATCTGCCTATTTCGAAAATAATTTATTACTTATCACGAACAATACAAAGTAAGATGAGATTCTTCTTCAATTAAAAAAAGCTATGACAGTTTTTGAATGGAAACAATTTTGCTGGAATGTAATGGCTGGCCATTTTCTACTAAATCCTGTTAAACTTTGAAGGAAATGAATATGTTGTGGAAATCGATCAGGCATTGTTAGTGCGAAGGCAATCGAATGTTGGCAGAATAGTATCTCAATAATAGGTTTTTTGTATTTACAGAGTTGCTTCATAAGGTTGGATTTGTTGTGGAAATAGATTACCGTTCAAGAGATACACTGTATGTAATAATTCGTCAACATGTATCGCCCGATTCGATAATAATTTGTAATATGTGTAAGTCGTACGAAACATAAGGAGATAAAGGTCTCACTCATTCGACGGTTTATAATAAAAAATATATTGTGGACCCGGTTACATTTTGTTCTTCCAACCATGTTGAAAGCGGTTGGCAAAAGTTGAAACAAGCATACAAGGAACGATACGAGGCTCATCGGTCCACACTGGCAGGTCATTTAATTGAATATATGTGGAGACAAAGTTTCAAAAAATCTTAAAGTCATTTTATTCAAAACATCATTGAAATAATTCCAATAAATTAAATTTAGTCTAAATATTAATATCTTAATTAATTTATAGTTAATTATCGAACTAAATTTAATCGATTTTTAAAAAGGTGGGGGAAATTAAACAATTGTCAAATACTCTTATCAAACAGTTTAAACTTATTTTCCGTTTAAGCAATTTATTCTCATACGACACCACAGAATTTTTCAGAAATATGTTAAAAATAGCAAATATAAACTTATATAATGTGTAAATTTCCATTTAAAAATGTTAAAAAGTTTCAATAAACTCAATTTAATTTGTCTTCAAATGAAATATTTTGATTCGTTAGAAATCGGTCATACTCAATTTTTAGCTTGTCGTATTAATTTATAAACTATTTATAATTTTGTCTTTTTAAAAGAATAAAAATTTAGTTAACCTTTGTATCTCTCATATAAAACGTTTTATTTCAATTACTTTTAAAAATGTCAGATGCGTGCGCAATTTGTGAGAAAAATTGTTTTATTATCCAAAAAAAGTTTAGATTTATAAACTATTAAACAAATTGTTTTTGGTTAGTTGACGACCAAGAAATTTAATTTTATCAAAGTACAGTATAGTCTGAACATTATGTCTCTAAATAAGCAGTTTGAATTTAAAGATTGCCTTAACTTAAATTAATGTTGTTTGAAATTTTTCTCATTTGTTTCATTCATTACTATCCTCTGATTTGTCGGGAACTTAAAGGATCTCTGGGTATTGTTGTGAAAAATTAAAGCGTATGTAATTTTTCCATCGGCGCAAGATTGAAATCTCCTGAATTTTTATTTTATAAAGTATGCTTTTCCATTTTAACTTTCAACATGTAACTCGAGAATTCTATCACATAACTGCCTATCTTTATAACAGATTGGTATAACTTTCTGTATATTTTATCGAAAATTTTAAAGTCTAAAATGGTTGATGACTAAACTTTAAATACTTCAACTATATGAAGATGAAAGACGAAATTTAAGAATCGTTAGAAATTTTTTGTCCTCCAATTTATAATGGATCTGAAAATAAATTTAATATAAATATTCTCAGAAAATAATTTCATAAAAAATAATGACATGCTAAATTGAGTTTATCGTCTCTTGTAATGCTTCAAGAATTGATTTTTTATAAGTCGTAAACACTTGTTCATTTTAAAATACCTCGTAAGCTTCAAAATACAAAAATTCTCACTTTCAACATGTGGCATAAACAATCTGATGGAAGTGAAATTATTTTTTGAAAATATGAAATACAGGCGGCCACGACGTTCATCGGCGAGTTATTTTTGTGTATACTCATGTCAACAGATGATCGAATTTATTTTGAAATATTTATTTTCTTATAAAGCGATAAATTCATTTCATACCATTATCAAAAATATTCTGTTGAACAATAAGTTGTATGTTCTTTTAATGCGTTTAAATGAATAAGAAATTTTTTGTTGTTTTTGAAAACACAAAAATATATTGTGTATTTTCGAAATTCGCCGGTTAACAACGGAAACAGTTTGCAGAACAATATAATTTGTGATAAGCATGATTCTAAGGAATAGAAATTTATGATTCGAAAAAAGAAACTGATAATTATTAACTCTAAAATGATGTTAAAATTAATGTTAACTCGAAATTTCTGTCCTTACACTTTATTATATAAAAATTATAACGTCATATTCGTTGTTGTTCTGTGTCGTACGTTATGTAATCTAGTTTGTTATCTGTTTTAAGATTGATCGTGCGAGAATTGTTATGTTTTCCGATCATCACCAGGAGCATTGCATATTTTCTCTTTGCAATAATATATTAAAAATGTTCACTTTTGAAAACACTGAAAGTACTATTTAGTTTATTTTCGAAAGAGGGAATATTCAATTTAACCTTGTGATAAATTGCCTTAATAGGTCTCCATGAGTTTAAATGCACCAAAATAACCTGCATTAGTGTGAAGAATATGATTTTTATATTTATTCACATAACGTCAACGAATTTTATCGGATTTTCTTGAAGTATAAAACGAAATTGCTTTTGTGTTAACAATCATTTTTCACTTAACTTACTGAAAAAATTTCATGTTAAAGTTATACAATAAAATGTCGTTATTTTTTGAATCTACCCTTGTATGAAGTTAGAGAATAAGACAAAACGCGCTTTAAAGCTAAATGGTTTTTACCATAAAAAATAATATTTGTCAAACTTTTTTAAAATCGGCATTTACCGAATTCAGCTGAATAAAAACTTGTTATTGGACATAATCCCGTGACAAGGAATCAACATTGCAGCAGAGGATTTTTGTCATCAAGTCTACATAGATCTGATCAAAGTTATTTTCAGAACAGAAAACATGTTAAAAAAATATTTTCGATT
Organism: Neodontobutis hainanensis; assembly: GCA_024349245.1. NCBI lineage: Eukaryota > Metazoa > Chordata > Actinopteri > Gobiiformes > Odontobutidae > Neodontobutis > Neodontobutis hainanensis. Next base: position 12,387 of record JALDNG010000353.1, on the reverse strand, counting down.
TCCCGATCAAAGAAACAACGTACAGTAGTTCAAGTAATTTTAGGTTTCAATCCATCAAAAATGTCACCCAAGAATCTTTTTTACAATGATGAATATTATTAACTGTATTTTTGGAAGTGGAATTATTGGTATCTTTCATGTCTTAATTAGCACTTCCTTTTGCATCTCAAAAAGCTGGTATTGGATTGTCCCTCATCATATTACCTATTGCTGGAATTCTATCAGGCAGGCTCAATTTTTCTATTCCCAGCATATACATGCACACTGATAGTGACTGTCTGCAATCAGACGGGATCCAAAACATATGCTGTATGTTGTTGAAAATAGATTAGGAAGTCGTTGAAAAAACTCTTGGTTACGTGCCAAAAATGTTGGTTATAGTGGCGAATTTTCTTTTCCCATCATTTAGTATCGTTTTCTTACTGAAAGTTTCTATTGCTTATGGGGTTGCGATTTATGAAAATCTCGGTTCTGTTTTTTCTCCTTTAAGTAACAAAACATTTTTGAACTGAGATTGTTGGATTATTCAGAATAAAATATTTATTTTGGTGGTTTGCTCTGGATTATTCGTGTTGCCGATTTCAGTGTTTAAAAGACTGACTATTCTCGAAAAGGGATTATAATTTGACTATTTTAAGTTGTCTACTTTATCTGTAGGATTCATCGTATTTTATACCGTTGTTTTTATCATCAATGTTCCAGAAACGAATTCAAAAATGTAGAATTAGATGATGTTATTTAGATTGGTTTTGCCCGAAAACTTTAAATTCGCGTCAAATGGATTCATTCAGTCATTTGGCACATTCTTCTTCTGTAGGCTGAATTTTTATATTTTAGCCTTTGCTATTCACCACAACATAATTTCATTATTTAATTCCCACGTGGGCAACAATGAAAAAAGTTTTTTCGTTTGTCTTAGTGTGTCGACGTGGATCGCGATATCAATATACATCATGTGTATAGTTGCAGGATTTTTATCCTTTCCAGGTGTTTTGAAGGCTAATATATTCTTGAATTATTGCAAAAATAACCATTTAATTCTCATCACACGAATAATATTCACCCTGACTATTTTGGCCACTTACCCGTTCCAACTGATTGCCGCACGAGATGTATTGTTTAATTTGAAATTTAGTCTGTTTTGGAGATCATTAAGCATAATAATCAACAAAAAATATCATGGATTATTCGTTTCCGTTTTACTGTTAACTTTATTTGGAATTGCTTCATATTTTTCAAAATCCCTTGCAACCGTTTTGAAATAGGAGTAAGTTAAGTTGATAAACGTATAGGGCTCTTTGACTGCCTCACCATTAGGTACATATTGAAAGCATAAAATTAGTTTTGATCTTTCCATCCTTTGTGTACATGAAATCTTGCAAAAGTCTTTAAACTGAACTCGCTTCAAAACATAGTCTTGTGGATTTATAATGTTCGGAGTAAGTCTGATGATTCTTGGTACGACTTTTTCTGTCCTGGATTATCTGAAGGACTTTTCAATATCCTCTGTAAAATATTGGTGCATTGACTTTTAATAAAATTTTTTAAATTTGTTTCTAATATTTTCAAAATTTTTCACTACTTTTTATATTTAATTTTTTAACGAGGGAGGGGAGGGCGTTTCTTGAATATTTTCTAGGTTTTCATTCTCGATTAGAGGTTTCCTAGTGAGTATCGCCAAATTGAAGCTATCAATGTAAGATTATGAATTACATATCAACATATAAAATTTCTCTTTGACACTTTCGAAATCAAAATATTGAGACGTACACTTTTCTTTGGCTTCATTTATCAAAGTTTAAGATAATTAGCACTATCTGGACGTTTCCATGTGACGCATGCAAAAAATAGTCTTAAGGGAGTTTATTTCCTTGATGCACTCTGAGGTCCCAAATTTGTTATTCGATTTGACAAAAGCGTATAGTATTGTGAATGAATCTACAATTAAGTTTGAACTATTTTATGCGCTCCCTAACTCGGATATATATGTATGTGGTATTTTGCGAAAACGTGAGAAATTGGCTAAAATTATTTGAGACTACGTTTTGGCGCATGTGCTATTATAAATTTATAGACAATTTGATACAAAAATCAATGAAACGTTTGTCTATTTAAAAATATCATAATTACAAAACGTACTGTTTTTATTTTGATATTTTTTGTCAATCTTTGGGGAGAAATAAAAATAATATTTATATGAAAATTTGTGTGTTCCACAACAAAGCCCCTAAACTCAAAAATATCATTTAAGCAAAATAACATGAGGTTAATAGGAACGTTACAAAGTTGAAAGGGACTGTTTAAGATATAAAAATTAAAATCATCAATTACATATGTTCCTTAAAATAGTTAAATGAAAATAATTAAAAAGGTTTCCTGAGAATAATTGTTCAAGAAGGAATAAAATTACAAAACATGCTAATGTACCGCGAAATATTTCAATCGTTAAACATTAAATTAGAGTGATAAAATTTTGAGTAAACCCAAGTTGATACTTGTAAATTAAGGTTAAGAAAGCTTACATAAAGTATCATTCTATTTGCATAAGCTTTAAATGCTAAACTAGAACTGAATCGAGCAATCATGTAATTTTGCGAAAAATAGTTTCATCTATATTTTTACCTTAATATTATTTTGGCTCAAGAGAACTCCTTATCAGATATCTTGAGCATTTATTTATGGAGAGTTTCCATTAACATTGTGTAAATGCAAAATTTATCATCTTACTATCCTTGAACGTACTGCGCAACTAATTTCATTTATATTTTATCATTTCCTACGTATCTATGATCGTGTGTTCTATTCACTAACGAGATTCGATCTTATTATTATCTCAAGAACTGTAAGTGATTCAGCACAACAATACCAGAGACGATAGAAGAGTCAATCTTTCTGTGAAAAATTTTCAAAATATTAAATAAACCGATAAAATTCTTTCAACTTTTACACTACATCAATTATGAAATTGCAATCAAGAATTTTCAAAGCTTGAGCTTATTTATCCATCAGATGTTAAGGTTTTCAATTATTATTTTACTGTTTCCTCGTAAATCATGATTATCCACGAATAAACCTAAAAACATGTGTTTGCTATTGCTTATACTTTGGTGTTAAAATTTCAAATCTAAGCTAAAAAACAATAAATAAATTAATATTTGTGAAAAAATATATTTCCCAGAAATTTTAAGTTTAAATATCAATTAAAGTATTCACATTTTCTCTTTATTGGAAACATGAGATTCTTCTAATGAAAGGCAGGAAAGATTATCATCATAAAAAGCTGAAAATACAAATTGCAAAAATCAAAATTTTAAATAACCTCATTTTACAATTATTCTGTTCGTAATTTTAAAAGTCAAAGTAAAACTTGTTCACGAGCATAAAGCTACATTAGTTTGACACCTTTTAACTTTGTGTTGTGAAACAACTTTCAATGAATGAACTGAATTGTAATATTTGAAAAGATGTTTTAATTATTTCAATAATACTCTCAGAATGATATATTTTGATTTTCATCCAACGCTAAATCGTGTATCACCATAAAATAGCCAATATTGTGTTTGTGTCATAAAAACAGAACTAGTCTAAGAAAGGGGATAAATATGCTTTTTAACCATTTAAAAATGTGAATTTTCGTTGATATAAAAAACGTTGACAGTCCAATTTTTAATGAATTGTTTAACTTTCAGCCATGAGCATTGTGAATTCCTAAACCACAATTTTTCATCGTCTTTGCTTTTCAGGATTTTAATATGAGCTTGAATACTCACTCCCGTAAAATTTTGGTTTCATATTTACATTTTATTTTTATAAAAAAATAAGTTAAATTCCTAATTGAGTGACAACGTTTTTTCATGATCTTATTGATAATTCTTGTATCAAATTCATCATAACAATTTTTAATAATCGTTGGATATGTTTTGGGCTTAAAATTTCACATATTTTCGTGTATAAAAATGATGATTCAAACATCACTTATTATTTTATAATAGATAGAAATTATATCTCCTCTTCTTTGATAAATCTGACCAATTCATTAAGATTTTTGAGCCATGTGTTATTTTTCCCGCCTTTTAAGATTTAAACGTATCAATAAAATTTGAAGTTTTTGAAAATTCAAAATTGATTTAAATAGATAAAGTTATATTCGATTATGTCGAACAATGACAGCCATTTAAGATTCTACACTTAATAAACTAAAATTCCCGCATTTTTTTATTCTACTAAAATTAAGATAGTTACAAATAAAAATAATTTCTTTTGTGACACATTATCCTTCACATGAGTAAATTTAAGCTTTTCACCTCAAAGTTCATAAACTATAGTGTTTATCAATCTGAAACTACTTGTAAATTATACGTACCAGAATACTATCTTTGATTCTTTAAAACTATTGTTAAATAGTTTGTAAAATGTCTGTGGTAATGGAACCTTTTTGCTTAATTTATTGAAATAATTTCAGATAATTGTAACACGCTAACATCATTTTCATCAAATAGCGCATGATTTTAAATTATTTGTGAAAGTTTATCAACGATTATATTTGGAGTGGATAAACTATAATATGACTCTGATTTAAGTAGTTAATCGATCGTACTTCATTGAAGATGATAGAATATGCGTGAGTGTTACTTCTACTTCAAAAATTAAACACTGTCATGGAGTTAAATCATAAAACTAAAGTATGCCTAAATAGGAACATTCATACAATGCCACAAAGTTAGAACTCCCATATATGTCGAAAAAATGCTACATACTGCCAACAATATTGGTTCTGGCACTAATCATGCTTTGACTTTTGCGCTAGTTGCGTCGAACCGACATATATAAATTCGTGAGAGCTTGTGTAAAGTTAAAATGTTTTGTTAATGACTCAGTTATGAACACACTCTTCAAATAAAAGTCTGAAATCGAATTTCGTACACAAGCTACAATTCTATCAAGCCTTTGTTACTGAACCTAATTTGAAATCAATCACAGATCGATATCATTTTCCAGATAAGTTTTAATTTAAAAATTTAAATGTTCTCTCAGAAAAGAATGAATTACGATACATTTGCAGTTTGGATTGTTTAAACATTATTTATGGTGGATTATTCACCGAACCAAATTAAAATGGCGAATCAAAGACATATGATATGGATATGAAGAGAAATTAACACTTTTGTCTGCTTTAGCTAAAAATTAGAAAGAAGATTTACTTAGATTAGTTTTAAACGGTGGAAATATGTAGAGAGCAAAGGTTGTCGTATGAATAAAAATTAAATTTTAAAGAAATTTAGCAATTACTCCAAATGGAAAACCAGGAAAAAATTAATAAGGCATCAAACATGATAAGATTTCAAAGATAAGTGAATTCTATTAGAGATATAATTTTTGGAACATGGGCACGAATCACTCAAAAATATTGGTCTGTTCTGATTGAAAATTTTTCAACTTAATGAAATAGTTGAATATGAATTTAAATAATCAATTCTTTATTTAATTTTCATGCATTTTGAACAGAATAGTATATTTAGTGACATCTATCTTGAACTCGCTGATATGATCAAATTTTATAAAAAATCGAATGGTACCGAATGTAGGTGATTAAAATGTGAAAATTATTCTCAGTCAATAAAAGGCAATATATTTTAAATTAGAAAGGAAAATATGACCTTTTTAGATTATGTTTTTGGTAACTTTCTGAAACACCACCTCGGATGTGATGTAAAAGCCATACTGTACCAAAAATATACGATCGTTTCTAAATTAGCAGCTATTTAGAATACTCTCGCAACGTCACAATATAATAAAGTGAGCATTGTAGATGCCAAACTGGGAAGACCATACCGATGGTATCTTGGAACACCCGACATTGTGAAGTAAAGGATAAAATTTTTAAAAATTATGGATGAGAAAAATAAGGTATTTTTTATATATGAAAAATTAAGTTTGAAAATTTGTTAAAAAATTGATTTTAATTGCATTTTCATAATTTTCGAGCCATTAGATTTTTTCCAACTTGTAACAAAATTAAACCAAAAGTACTGGTTGCACACAGGATATACTGAGATTTTGTCAAGTATTCTCTTCCAATGATAGTTGAAAAAAATACCCCAAATAATAGTCTGAGTGGTAGAGTGCTGCTTGCAAACAAAGGAGATGTTAGAACGAAACAAAGTATCACACATGCATTGATCACATAACCAGTTATAAATATTCCATACATTATGATTATCCAGAAATGTGAAGATGAAAACTGAGGTTTTAAAATGCTCCAATTTAAACTCGTTGAAATAGAGAATCCTATGATAAAAAAGGGACCGGCAATCAGTCCACATAAACCAATACAAGTGAGAGGTCTGTTGAAAAGGAACGATGTTTTCTTTTTTATAAATCTCTTCATCTATAAATTAGACGTGAAACAGTTTTTAAAAGTTGGTCCCTTTAATTAAAATACGCTGTTTGAATTAAATAGCTCAGAAAATTATAATTTAAGGCACTTCAATAATAATTCATTCGAAATGTAACTCAGCTAAATAAAAACGTATCTGAAAAATTATTTTGCCAAAAAAAGCTCACACAATTTCGGTTATCATCCAATTTCAAATTGACTGATTCTATTAAAATGTAAAGAACAAATTTTGATAAAAATTAACACGCTTCAACTAAAACCTCCATATAAACCTTAAAAATGTACTATCAGAAAAACAGAATTAATAGTGAGGCAAAAACAAGAAAAATTAATTTAAAATCAAAGAAATAAAAAATTTAATGTAAAAAAATTATAAAAATCTTGATGGTTGAATAAATAAAGCCAATATTTAGTATGTAGAGAGAACTATAGCACTTTGAATACAATGTGATGCATTGTGGATCAGAAATGTAGATTTTCTTAAAAAATCAATTTGTTTAAAAAGTGAAAATAAATGATATTTATTGAAAATTTGTGAAATTAAAAATATTCAAGTTCGGTTTTGAATGGCTTCTGCGCATTAAAATTTGTTATGACAAAAATGGTTTTTAAATAAATTAAAAATTTGCTATCTTCGTTTCGATCAAATAACATTTTAAGGCAAAAAAATAATGGTTTAAAACAAGGTAGACAGAAATTTATCAACTGTCTTTCAGAAATAATATTTGTTGTATTTGTAAAATGAGGTTTGTGCATGACACATTTGGTTAAACTTAAGAGTAAAATGTGTAAATCTGTTTGAGGTATATCTTACTCAACTATTTAAAAAAACTAGGAGATGTGTTGAAGATTGGCAGTTAGTAAAAATTTTTAAGATATAATTTTGCAATAATAGTTGAATCGAACCATACAAACCTGGTAATTTTGATTTAACGACATCATGATAATGGTTATTGGGCCGAAAATGCAAATAACAACCAAGACTCTTTTTGAAACCTGATTAAATTTTAATGAATCATTTCCACAAAATCCAAAAGCGATTGTTGATGGAATAGAAATTAAAAACCCAACAACAAGCCAGATTGAGCCTTTGTTTTTAAGGGAAGGTAATGGCTCAAGTCGGAAATAGTATGAACAAATTGATACTCCAAGAGTGACAACTTGTTCAAAGATAAGAGCTGAATTAGCAGATATATTCAAAGACATCAAATAATATGTAAATGGAAACAATCCATGAAAACTAGTTCCAATAATGCACAAAATAATTATTTCGCTAAATTTAAACAGTAAAAAACTTAGACGTGGGAGCCATACTTATGGGACCCTCAACAAACATTCCGGTTAAGAAAAGAAGGATAGGAGGAATAGAACATCGAAACAACATCAGTAAGCCAGCGTCTAAATCGTTTTTTGCACCAATCATCCTTAGAACGGACGGAAATAAGCTAATTAGTGCATGTGTTAATGTCATTATGCAAACAACTATAGCTGGCTTGTATCTTTCTGGAATTTTCTCAGCAATCACCTTAAATTTATTTCGAGAGCTCGAAATTTGTTTTTTTTCTTTGATTGAATCAGGAGTTCCCTCAGATTTCCCCCCAAAATTCTCTTCGTCTGACTCTGAATAAAATACATCTGTTGAGCCAGAAATGCTACTTCCGATTTTAGGATCCATATTTTTATACGAATGAAACTGAAAGTAAATAATTATTAAAAATATTTTTTTAATAACAACCAATTATTGAAAACCAGAACAAATATTGTCAAATATAATAAGACAGAAAATGAATCAAAATTAAAAAATAACATATGCGGTTGTTTTTTAAGATTTTATAGATTAATTTTATAGGCTTGAAAATAAAATACTTAAATTAGATAAATAGTACGATAAAAGCCGAACCAACTCTCACGTGTTTTTCACAACTTATTTCATTTAATTTCAGTTAAATAATTTTTACTCACCTCTAATTCGAGTTAAATAAAATTACAATTGAATTTTTAAAAACCATCTAATTTTTGAACGGAATGCGTAAGAAATACAGAATTATTGCCCTTAAGAATATATAAGTAAAAAGTATGAAAAATTTATTTGTTAAAATCTGAGGAAGTAAAATTAATCTTATAAAAGTGTAAATTGTTGTTTTCTGGTATAACTTTTTGAAAATTTATTTAAAATGGAAAAATATAAAAAAATCTGACATAAATTTTTTTTAATCCTATCAAAAGATGAATACTTCATGAGTCTGTTTCATTCCAATGAAAAAAATTTCAAATTAAATTTATTAATCTATAAAAATTCGGTTTGCTTTATTCTACATTTTCATACATAACTTAAGAAGATCATATTTCAGAAATTTAATATGATTTCAGAATTGGCGATTTCGTTCGGCTTATCAACAAAATATTTAAAGCGGATTATGATTTTTACATAAAAATGTTACAAATAAATGAGAAATGTTATTTCTAATAAACATGTTAAAACATGCTTAATTTATAGGCGGTTTCGCATTGTGGCGCAAATTTAATCCGTTTAAATTGAAAATACTTTTTTCCATATTGATCGATCAAATGAAAAGTTAAGTATAGTGTATTAAATTCATAAGTTTTTTTAAGCAAATTGTGGAGTAAGATAAAATTATTTTATGTTCAAACTTTCTGGTTCATTTTAAACTTTAAATTATTTAAATGTGAAAAAAATCAACAATTTTTATCAGTTTAACTTCATCGTACTTCCACATTCGCATATAATATGTAAACATCAAAATAGAATGACGTTTCAGACTTAGGGGAATTGTGATAATTCCCAAACCGTACATGAATTAAAAATATATTATTTGGTTATTTTTGGATTATTTTGATGTAAATCAAGAATTTTTCATCATCAAAACAGAATAAATTGAATAAACTACATAATTCGACAAATATATTTTTATAGTTTATGAAAACGTCCCTTTTGAAATGTAAGATTTATTTAAAGATTAGTTTAAATTATCAAAGGCTTAATTTTGGCTCTATTATAATTTTTATTCAGGATACACAGGTTGCATGTTCATCTGATTGGCGGCATAAAGTACATTATTATCCATTTCATAATTGCGCATGTCGTGGATCAACTAAAATATTTCCACATTAAAAAAATTAAATAAGAGTAAAAAGTCTTCTAAAATCCATATGTTTCGATATGTCTGCACATTTTTGAGAATGCATCATCTACACACATGAACATACAAGTAATTTCACTCAAATATATATAACTTATTTAATCATTTTTTATTTTTAAATATTTTGCATTTTAACACCGGACTCGTAGTTCATAAATTCAGTTTAATGGTCTTTTGCTTAATATCTGAAACCTATATAAACGATTCCTTTTTAGGCTCTACACGCATCTGAATGAATTGTTTTCCTTATGTGACAAACTATCTCTTAAATTGAGAAGGTAGAAGTATTTTTTTGGCATCTTCAATTTATCTGAGATCAGAAGCATAAGTAATGTTGACAACTCTTTAAACACGTAATTCGATGTTAACAGATTCGACTCCATTTTCTATTAGTTGTGATTATGCAAGCCCTCTTGATGTAGTCAATTATAATTGAACCGCCAAATTAAATGTATCAAAATATTTAACACGCAGTTGCTGCGAAGACCTTAAATCTACACAAAAATAGGTTTCGATAACTTCGCCATTAAAACGTGTCTTACCGCGCCACAGATATATATGTCATGGCCGCATATTTAGGGTTAAATTCAATTATATTCAAATTTTATTCGGTTTTTTAGCGAGTGGTTTCATGGTGAATTCCCAGTCAAATTTGTCCTTTTTAAGGTACTTGGTGCATGTCATCGAAATAGATTAACGTACAACTCTTTTGAGCAATTAAATTGTTTTTCAGATATTTATAAACTGAATTGCGTTGTTATTTCGTTGGAGTAGCGTTAAAAATAAAAAGTGTAAATTCAGGCGTTTTTACATAAAAAATTTTTCACAAAAGTTTCTTAGAAACGTAAAATTAAAATGTAACATACGAAGGTCAACAGTGTTGTCTGAAAAGAATATGAAAAATTAATCGTAAAAAATTACTAACTTTGATAAAATAAGCTTCATTATTCAATTTATTTTGTTTAATTTTCACTTTTTTTATTTTTTTAAATCATTTAACAATACATAACATCAAAATGTGTTTAGATATATCAAATTTTTATTATGTCGGTACATTTCGGGTTGATTCGTTTTGTTCGACATAAAGTATCGAATACATAATTTATTTAAAATTTACCTTGACATCCGCGTGAAATAAAGTTACGATAGGTGTTACTTTGTTTTAATTTATTTTTATCTGTCCGAATCATCGAAGATTCTTTGTATATTAAGATAAGCGAAAAAACATAGAACATGCGAAAATTATTAAACATGCTTCATTTAGGTAAAATAAAGCTAAAATCAAAATTCAGTGTTTTGTGAATTGAAAATATGTGATTTTTACAATTGGTGATCAATGTAAATTTCAACAGGTTAAAGGTTTCAAAATATGATTTCTAGAGATTGAGTTTTAACTTTATATCAAGACTTTTAAAATTGTAAAATTTCAAAGCAATTATTGGTTGTTCGAAATTATATATTACGAGCCAAGTATCAGAAACTAATTTAGGAAGTTATTACGGATTGTGTTTACAGATTCCTAGGAAATTATATATGATGATAGATAAGAGTTTTTATGTTTCAAAGTATTAAAAATAAGAAGATAATTTTTACCAACTATGATTTTTGAGGCTTGATAAATTTCGTAGGTTTGCCTGATTCGTTAGATTTGGTGAAAATCTGAATTGTAACCTGAAAGATTATTATGCTTTCTTCATCTTGAAAATTATTTGAAAGCATATATTTTTAAACGACATTTTAATTTTAAAGGAAATGTTTTAAAATTCAAATCGACATTAAATTGAATATAATTTACAACCCTCAGAAAATTTAATGATATTTTATTTTAAAAATTCATTTTATTGTTAAAAATTTTACATTTAACGAAAGAAATACTCAAATCACAATTTTTATCTCAGCTAAGTAATTGAGAAACGTTATTTCAACCAGCTTCGTTAATGGTGGCTTACAGTGTGAATAAAGCCACTTTAAATAAAATAATTTACGACCCACATCATGACTCTGCCGCGTTAAACTTCAAGCTTTAATCAGACTCAAATGTTACAATTATAATTATCTAAAGATCTAAATTTATGAAAGTTGAAATTTAAGATTTAATTTTTAACTTATGTATTAAAATTAAAACTATCATTGTTTTAAATTTCATAAGAGTAATGTTTTAATTTTATTTTTATTTACTGAATCAATATGTTTTTTCAACTTTTGATGAATGTGATACATTTCCACAATCATAAAAGATAAATTTTCGAATATAAATTAAAAAAATACTAAAATTACGTTGACAAATGCCAAGTTATCTCTCTTTATAAATTGTAAAAATTTATGTTATTAACATTTTTAATCTACGACGTTTTTCATTATTAAATAACCCAAAATATTGTTTTTTCATTTTAAATTCTTCAAAAATATTTTATTTCACAGAAATATTGCGGAAATACATAAAATTAATCTTTGCGCAAATACACACTCCTATCAAGGCAAAACCGAAAATTTAACTGTGCTATGACAGCCATTTGGCGTCATGAGAGTTCTAGTGCTTAATTTCAAACCAAATAAATTACCAAGACAGGAAAAGAATCCGTAAAGTTACTGAAGTATAAAAATTAAAAATTTGTGTTGACTTATCTATGAAAACAAGCTTCAACATGAAATAATTTTAAAAATAGTTAAATTTCTCTTGAAGAAAAATTTTTAAAGATTAAATAGTTACAGTTATGACGATATCTCTACAAAATATCTGGCATGATGTGGAAGTATGTTGGATTTTATGAATTTATACGCCTGTGCTCAGTTTGATTTTGATGGCTCATTTTAATTCCAAATGATATT